>JAGDQP010035204.1:0-19703 GCA_022664845.1 Lepisma saccharinum
CCGAAACGACTCCACAGATAAGCCTTATTAAAGGTACCATCCCAGCATTTGCCTCATGTGACCGAGGGAAACCAGGGAAAACCTCACTCAGGATGTCCAGACCCGGGTTTGAACCCGCGTTCTCCCCATTGCTAAGCAAATCCTCTACCACTGAGCCATAGCAGCTTGGTATAACTTATTTTGAAAAATTGTATGAAGGAAAAGTTATAACATGTTTTCATAAACCTCAATTTTTCATTTATCGCTTCCTAATACCATCATGTTTCGAAGTACTGGCATGAAGCATAAAGGTTGGTACGACTGGACATAGAAAGGTTTCATAATGATAGTATGAAAAATTCGTATATATATATATATGTTATACATTTTGAGACTACAGACTTATGACCTGGAGTTTGAATCACTGCCAAAATTAGGTAAGATCAATTATAGAGACTGCAGACTTATGGCTTGGCGAATCGAACACTGCAAGATTTAGGTAGAATCAATTAGAGAGACTACAGACTTATGGTTTAGAGATTTAACAATCACTGAAAAATTAATGTAAAATAACTTATAGAGACTACCGACTTATGGCTTGCAGAATGAAACTTTGCAAAATTTTGGTAAGATAAATTATTGATACTTCAGGCCTATGGCTTAGAGATTCAAACACTGAAAAATTAAGGTAAGATAACTTATAGAGACAACAAAGTACTCGTTTCGAGAATGAAACAATGCAAGATTTATAAGATCAATTATAGAGACTACAGACTTATGGCTTCGAGATTGAAACAATGCAATATTAAGGGAAAATAAATTATAGAGACTACAGACTCATGACTTAGATATTCAAACACTGAAAAGTTAAGGTAAGATAACTTATAGAGACTAGACTTATGACTTGCAGAATGAAACATTGCAAATTTTAGGTAAGATAAATTATTGATACTTCAGACTTATGGTTTAGATATTCAAACACTGAAATGTTAAGGTACGATAACTTTTAGAGACAACAAGATAATGGTTTCGAGAATAAAACACTGCAAGATTTAGGTAAGATACGTTATAGAGACTACAGACTTATGGCTTAGAGATTCAAACACTGAACAATTCGTTATGCTAATTTATATATGCATCAGATTTCTGGCTTAGAGTTTAAAACACTAAAAAATAGATATGTTAACTTGTAGAGACTACATATTTATGGTTTATAGATTAAATGCAAACGTTAAAAATTAATGTATGATCACTTATAGAGAATAGAGACTTATTGTTTAGAGACTCAAACACCGAAATATTAAGGTAAGATAACTTATACAGGCTACAGACTAGTGGTTTGGAGAATGAAACACTGAATAGTTAAGGTAAGATAACTTAAAGAGACTACAAAGTTATGGCTTGGAGAATGAAACATTGCAAGATTTACGTACAATACATTATAGACAGTACAGGCTTACGGCTTTGACATTCGAACACTGAAAATTTCGCTATTCTAATTTATAGATACATCAGATTTCTAGCTTAGCGATTAGAACACTGAAAAAAATCTACAGAATTATGGCTTAGAGATTGAAGCAAATACAAAATTTAGGTAAGATAAATTTTATAAACTAGATACTTATGGCTTAGGGATTCAAACACTAAAATATAAGGTAAGATAACTTCAAGAGACTACAGACTTATGGCTTAGAGATTCAAACACTGAAAACTTAAGGTAAAACAACTTATAGAGACTACAGACTAATGGCTTGGAGGATGAATCACTGCATATTAAGGTAACGTATATTAGAGAGTCTAGAGACCTATGACTTGGAGATTGAAACAATGCAATATTTAGGTAAGATAAATTATAGAAACTACAGCCTTATGGCTTAGAGATTCAAACGCTAAAACTAAGTTAATATAACTTTAAGAGACTGCAGACTTATGGCTTAGAGATTCAACCTCAAAAAAATGAAGGTATGTCAATTAATAGAAACTACAGGTTAATGGCTTGGAGAATAAAACACTGCATATTTGAGGTAGCATATGCTATATAGTCTACAGACAGATGGCGTGGAGATTGAAACGTTTCGTAACTAATGTAACATATACTATAAACTTAGAAAATACAGACTTATGCAATGCATATACATTAAAACACTGTGAGATAAGGGTAAAACATATTATACACTTGGATGCTACAATCTTATAGCTTAGATAAAGATAAAATTAATTGTATGGGCGGTAACAGCACTATGGCTTACGCCCGTCCCGTTATAGCTTAGAGATTGAAACACTACGAAAGTAAGTTAAAATAAGCTGTAAGTTTTGAGACTACAGAATTATGGGTTAGAGACTTAATTAATTCGAAATTTAGGTAGCAAAATAAATTTACACCCAGATACTTCAGACATATGATTTAGCGATTGAAACACTGCGAAATTAACTTAGCATATATTATACACTTAGAGACTTCAGATTTGTAGCTTAGAGATTGAAACACTGTGAAATGAAAGTAATATACATTATACATTTTTAGACTATAGACTTATATCTTGGAGTTTTAATCACGGCAAAATTTAAGTAAGATCAATTATAGAGACTACAGGTTTGAAGTTGATAGATTCAAACACTAAAACATTTAAAGTAAGGCAACATATAGAGAGTATAGAATAATGGCTTGGAGATTGAAACTTTTAGTAATTAAGGTGTCATATATTATATAATCTACAGACTTATGGCTTAGAGATTAAAACACTGAAAACTTCAGAAAAGATAACGTATAGAGACTACAGGTAAAGGCTTGGAGATTGAAACAGAGTATATTTAAGATAACATATATTATAAAGTCTACATACTTATGGGTTGGAGATTCAAACATTGAAAATTTCGTTATGCTAATTTATAGATACATCAGATTTCTGGCTTAGAGATTAAAACGCTAACAAATAAAGGTAAGTTAACTTATAGAGACTAAACATTTCTAGTATATAGATTCAAACACTGAGAAATTAATACAACATAACTTATAGATACAAGAGACTTCTGGCTTGGAGATTGAAGCAATGCAATATGTAGGTAAGATAAATTATAGAGACTACAAACTTATGGCTTAGAGATTAAAAAACTGAAAAATTAATGTAAGATTACTTATAGGAACTACAGGCTAATGTCTTGGAAAATGAAACACTGCAAGATTTAAGTAGGATCAATTAGAGAAACTACATAAATATTGCTTACAGGTTAAAACACTGAAAATTTTAGGTAACATTTATTATAGAGTCATCAGACTTATGGCTTGGAGAATGAATCACTGCAAAATTTAAATAAAATAAATTATAGATATTTCAGACTAATGACTTAGAGATTCGAACAATGAAAAATTATGGTAAGATAACTTATAGAGACTACAAAGTTATGGCCTGGAGAATGAAACATTGAAAGATTTAGATGCAATACATTATAGAGACTACAGACATACAGCTTTGACATTCGAAGACTGAAAATTTCGCTATTCCAATTTATAGATACATCAGATTTCTGGCTTAGAGATTAGAACACTAAAAATAGGCAAGTTAACTTATAGAGACAACATATTTCTAGTTTATAGATTTAACACTGGAAATTTAATACAATGTAATCTATAGAGACAACAGACTTCTGGCTTAGAGGTTTACACAGGAAAAAAACTAAAGCAAAATAATTTATAGAGGCTGCAGACTTATAGCCTAGGGATTGAAACATTGCATAAAAATGTATATTTTATACATGCTAAAGACTTATAGCTTAGAGATTAGTACAATGTTAGAAAAGTAACATTCAAACACTGAAAAATTAAGGTAAGATAACTTATAGGGTCTACAGACTAATTTCTTGGAAAATAAAACACTGCATATGTAAGGTAACGTATATTATATAATCTAAGGACTTATGGCTTGGAGTTTGAAACAATGCAATAATTGGGTACGCTAAATTGTAGAGTGTACACACTTATCGCTTAGAGATACAAATACCCAAAAATTAAGCTAAGATCACTTATAGAGACTGCAGACTACTGACTTGGAGGATGAATCATTGCATATTTAAGGTAACATATAGTCTACAGACATATTCATTGTAGATTGAAAGAGTGCAATATTTAGGTATGATAAATTATAAAGAATACAGACTTATGGCTTAGAGATTCTAACACTGAAAAATTAAGCTAAGTTATACAGACTGCAGACTAATGGCATAGAGATTCAAACACTGTAAAGTTCGTTATGCTAATATATAGATACACCACATTTCTTGCTTAGAGATTAAAACACTAAAATAGGTAAGTTAACTTATACAGATTACATATTTCTGCTTTATAGATTAAAACAATGACTATTTAATACAAGATAACTTAAAGAGACAACAGACTTCTGGCTTAGAAGTGCACACAGTGAAAAATTAAGGTTAGATAATTTGTAGAGACTACAGACTTATAGCTTGAAATTGATATGCAGTGTAAAATGGATAACATACAAAGTCTACAGGCTTATGGCTTGGAGTTTGAATCACTGCAAAATTTACGTAAGATCTATTATAGAGACTACAGACTAATGGTTTAAAGATGCAATCACTGATGAATTAAGGTAAGATAACTTACAGAGAATACAGAATTATATTTTATAAATTCAAACACTGAAATATTAAAGTAAGATAACTAATAGAGACTACAGACTAATGGCTTGGAGAGTAAAACAGTATATAATAAAGGTAACATATATTATAGAGTCTCCAGACTTATGACTTGGAGATTGAAGCAATGCAATATATAGGTAAGATAACTTGTAGAGAATACAGACATTTGGTTTAGAGTTTAAAAAACTGAAAAATTAAGGTAAGAAAACATATAGAGACTATATCCTTATGGCTTCGTATGGATTGAATTAATACAATATTAAGTAGTATAAATTAAGGGACTGCAGACTGATGGATTTGAGATTCAAACACTGAAAAATTAAAGTAAGATAATATATAGAGACATCAGACTTTTGTCTTGGAGAATGATGCACATCAAAATGTAAGTAAAATGAGCTATATATATTTCAGACTTATAGCTTAGAGATTCGAAGACTGAAAAATTAATGTAGGTTAACTAATAGAGACTACAAGGTAATGGCCTGGAGAATGAAACCGCTGCAGCATTTAGGTAAAACAAATTGTAGAGACACTAGAGACTTATGGCTTAGAGATTCAAACACCGAGAAATTAAATAAAGATAAGTTATAGCGACTACAGATTAATGGAGAATGGAGCACTTCATAATAAAGTTAACATATCCTATAGAGTCTACAGACCCATAGCTTAGAGATTGAAACAATGCAATATTTAGGTAAGAAAAAATATAGAGACTAGAGACTTATGATTTAGAGATTGAAAACAGAGAAATTAAGGTAAGAAAACTTAAAGATAGTGCAGATTAGTGGCATGGAGAATGAAACACTACATATTTGATGTAACATATGTTATAGGGTCTAAAGACTTATAGTTTGGATATTGGAACAATGGAATATTTAGTATATATAAATTATAGAAACTATAGACTTATGGCTTGAAGCACTAAAACTAAGGTAAAATAACTTAAAGAGACTGCATGATTTATGGTTTGGAGGTTCAAACACGGAAAAACTAAGGTAAGCTAACATATAGAGACTACAGACCAATGGCATGGAGAATGAAACAGTGCAAGATTTATTTAGTATAAATTAGAGAGATTACAGAATTATTGCCTAGACTTTCAAACACTGAAAGATAAAAGAAAGATAATATATAGACTCATCAGATTTACGGCTTGGAGAATGAATCACTGCAAAATGTAAGTAAAATAAATTATAGATATTTCAGACTAATAGCTTAGAGATTCGAACACTGAAAAATTAAGGTTAGATAACTTATAGAGACATTAATGTAATGGCTTGGAGAATGAAACACTGCAAGATTTAGGAAAGATAAATTATACAGACTACAGACTTGTTGCTGAGACATTCAAATACTGAAAATTTCATTATACTTATTTATATTTACATCAGACTTCTGGCTTAGAGATTAAAACACTAAATAATAGGTAAGTGAACTTATACCGACTACATATTTCTTTTTTATAGATTAAACACAGAAAATTTAATACAAGGTAGTTTATAGAGACAACAGACTTTTGGCCTAGAGGGTGACACACGGAAAATCTAAGGTAAGATAATTTATAGCGACTGGAGACTTTCAGCCTTGAGATTGACACAATGTGTAATAAGTGTAACATTTAAAGTCTTAAAACTTATGTCTTAGAGTTTGATTCACTTTAAAATTTACGTAAGATCTATTAGAGACACTACAGACTTATGGCTTAGAGATTAAAACACTGAAAATAAAGGAAAGATAACTTATAGAAACAAGAAACTATAGATATTATAGATATTTCAGACTAATAGCTTAGAGATTCGAACACTGAAAAATTAAGGTTAGATAACTTATAGAGACATTAATGTAATGGCTTGGAGAATGAAACTCTGCAAGATTTAGGTAGGATCAATTAGAGACTACAGAATTATTGCTTAGATTTTCAAACACTGTAAAATTATAGTTAGATAATATATAGAGACATCAGAATTATGGCTTGGAGAACGAAACATTGCAAATCTTAGATAAGACAATTTATTGAGAATTCACACTTATGTCTTAGTGATTTAAACCCTAAAAACTAAGGTAAGATAACTCAAAGAGACTACAGACTTATGGCTTAGAGATTCGAACACTGAGAAATTAAGGTAAGAAAACTTTTTGGGACTACAGACAAATTTTCTTGGAGAAGGAAGCACTGCATAATAAAGGAACATATATTATTCAGTCTACGGACTTAAGATTTGGAGATTGAAACAATGCAATATTAAGGTAAAACAAATTATAGAGACTACACACATAGCTTAGAGATTCAAACACTGAGAAATTAAGGTAGGATAGCTTATAGAAACTACAAACTAATGGCTTGGAGAATGAAACAATGCAAGAATTAGACAGGCTCATTTACAGAGACTACAGAAATATTCTTAGAGGTTCAAACACTGAAAAATTTAACGTAAGATAATATATAGATACATCAGATTTATGGCTTGGAGAATGAAACGTTGCTAACATTAGGTAAGAGAAATTAATGAGAGTTGAGAGTTATAGTTTATATATTCAAATATTAAAAAATTAAGCTAAGATAAAATATAGAGACTAAAGACTGATGGTTTAGAGATTGAAACACTGGAAAATTGAGTTAAGATAATTTATAGAGACTACAGACAAATGGCGTGGAGAATAAAACACTGCATAAATAAAGAAACATATATTATAAGGTCTAAAGACTTACGGCTTGGAGATTGAAACAATGCAATATTTATAAAAGATAAATAATAAAAATCTTAGACTTATGTCCTAGGGACTCAAACACTAAAATTTAAGGTAAGATAACTTAAAGAGATTACAGACTTATGGTTTAGAGTTTCAGAAACTGAAAAATTAAGGTAAGATAACTTATTGAGACTACAGACAAATGGTTTTGAAGATGAATCATTGCATACTTAAGGTAACACTTATTATAGAGTCTACAGACTTACGGCTTGGAGATTGAAAGAATCAATATTTAGGTAAGATAAATGATAGAGACTGCAGACATCTGGCTTAGAGATTCAAACACAGAAAAATTAAGGGAAGGTAACTTACAGAAACTTCAAACTAATGGCTTGGAGAATGAAACACTACAAGATTTAGGTAATCTCAATTAGAAAGATTACAGAATAATTGCTTAGAGGTTCAAACACTTAAAATTTAAGTAACATTTATTATAGAATCTAAACACTTGTGATGTGAGATTGAAACAATGCAATATTTAGGTAAAATAAATGATAGTGACTACAGTCTTATGGCTTAGTGATTCAAACACTGGATAATTTAATTAAGATAAGTTATAGGTAGTACAGACATATGGCTTGGAAAATGAAACATTGGAAATTTAGGTAAGATAAATTATTGATACTTCAGACTAATGGCTTGGATATTCAAACACTGAAAAATTAAGGTAAGACAACTTATAGAGAATTCAGACTGACAGTTTAGAGATTCAAACACTGAAAAATTATGTTGAAAGAACTTATAGTGACTAGGGTCTAATGGCTTTTAGGCTGAATCACTACATATTGAAGTTAACATATATTATAAAGTCTACAGACTTATGGCATGGAGATTGAAATAATGTAATATTTAGGAAAGATAATTAATAGACACTTAATATTTGTCTTAGGGATTCAAACACAAAAAGTAAGGTAGGATAACTTAAAGAGACTACAGACTTATGGTTAGCGATTCAAACACTGAAAAATTAAGGTAAGGTAACTTATTGAGGCTACAGACAAATGACTTGGTAGGTGAACCACTGCATATTTAAGGTAACATATTTTTTAGAGTCTACAGACCTATGCTTGGAGATTGAAAAAAATGTAATATTTACGTAAGATAAATGATAGAGATTAAAGAATTATGGGTTAGAGATTTAAATGCTGAAAAATTAACGTAAGATAATATATAGAAACAACAAAACTAATGGCTTTGAGAATGAAACTCGCCAAGATTTAGGTAGTATCAATTAGAGAGACTACAGAATTGTTCCTTAGAAGTTCAAACACTGAAAAATTAAGGTAAGATAATATATAGAGACATCAGAATTATGACTTGGAGAATGATACATTGCAAATGTTATGTAAGATATATTATTGAGACTTTGCAGTTGTAGCTTATATATTCAATAACTAAACAAATAAATTAAGATGGTTTAGAGACTTATAAATTAGAGACTTATGGTTTTGAGATTCAGACACTGAAAATGTAAGTTATGATATTATAGAGACTACAGGCTAATGCCTTGGAGAGTGAAACATTGCATAATAAAGGTAACATATATTATTGAATCTACAGACTTATGATTTAGAGTTTGAAATAATGCAATCTTTAGGTAATATAAATTACAGAGATTACAGACTGATGGTTTAGAGATTCAAACACTGAAAAATTAAGTTAAGATAATTTATAGAGACTAGAGAAAAATGGGTTGGAGAATGAAACGCTGTATATTTTAGGTAACATATATTATAAGGTCTAGAGACTTATGGCGTGGAGATTAAAACAAAGAAATATTTAGTTAAGATAAATTTTAGAAGCTTCACGCTTATGTCTTCGGGATTCAAACACTAAAAACTAAGGTAAGATAACTTAAAGAGATAGATTAAAGACTACAGACAAATGGCTAATAAGATGAATCACTACATACCTAAGGTAACATATATTTTAGAGTCTACATACTTATAGCTTGGAGACGACTGAAACATTGCAATATTTACGTAAAATAAATTATAGAGACTACAGAGGTCTCTACCACTGAAAATAAGGTAAGATAACTTATAGAAACAACGAAATTATTGCTTGTTGAATGAAACACTGCAAGGTTTAGTTAGGCTCAATTAGAGAAACTACAGAATTATTGCTTAGAAGTTCAAACACTGAAAATTTAAGGTAACATTTATTATAGAGTCTACAGACTTATGATGTGAGATTGAAAGAATGCAATATTTAGGTAAAACAAATTATAGAGACTATAGACTGATGACTTAAAGATACAAGTACTGAAATATTAATTTAAGATAACTTATAGAGACTTCAGGTTAATGGCTTGGAGGATGAATCACTGCATATTTAAAAAAGCATATAATATAGAGTGTACATACTTATGGCTTGAAAATTGAAACAATGCAATATTTAGGTATGGGAAATTATAGAGACCACAGACTTATGGCTTATAGATTCAAACATTGAAAAATTAAGGTAAGGTGACTTGAAGGAAAAGCAAACTAATGGCTTGGAGAATGAAACACTGAAATATTAAGGTGGGATCAATTAGAGAGACTACATAATTATTGCTTAGTGTTTCAAACACTGAAAAATGAAGGTAAGATAATATATAGAGACATCAGAATTATGGCTTAGAGATTGAAACATTTCAAATTTTAATTAAGATAAATTATTGAGACGTTAGAGTTATAGCTTATATATTCAAAGACTAAAGAATTAAGGTAAGATAACTTGTAGAGAACAGAGACTTATGGTTTAGAGATTCAAACACTGGAAAATTAAGGTAACTTATTGAGACTGCAGACAAATAGCTTGGTGGGTGAACCACTGCATATTTAAGGTAACATATGTTATAGAGTCGTCAGACTTATAGCTTGGAGATTGAAACAATGTAAGATAAATTATGAAGACTAAAGAATTATTGCTTAGAGGTTGAAACACTGAAAAATTAAGGTAATATTATATTTAGAGACATGAGAATTATGGCTTGGAGAGTGAAACATTGCAAATTTTAGGTAAGATAAATTATTGAGACTTCAGAGTTATAGCTTATACATTCAAACACTAAAAAATATGATAGGATGACTTAAAGAGATTACAGACTTATGGCTTGGAGATTCAAACAGTGAAAATTTAAGGTAAGGTAAGTTATAGAGAGTACAGGCTACTGGCTTGGAGAAGGAAACACTGGATGACATATCGTCGCTTCCATGACAGAGGGGCGTAAGTGACATGTTTTTGAAAATACAATTTTTTCGCTCATTCAATCACTTATGTTACGTTGTTGCACTTGGCAATTTGATGTATCTTAATTCCCAATAAAGTCATATGTACAGTTCAAAGTTTGGAAGACGTAACAGAGTATTTCACTAAGTTGTCCATGACAGAAAGGCTTAAGTTCACTTACGCCTTTATGTCAGAAAAACAACATTCACATTGCTGGAAATATATTTCTGAGCATACATACAATGGATGGGCGTAAGTTGCATTCAGATCCGTATTAAAGCAATTGTGACTTCAAAAGAAGCCGCTTTACCTTACACAGTTTTTTTTTCTTTCCATTGCTTTATTGTTGGCGGTGAATAAGTAAATTAAATAATGTTGCAGTTTGTGGGATTATTGGCCTTTTTTTAGTTTTTATTTTGTAGTTGAAGTGAAGAGAGTGATCAGGATGGACGGTGTTTCGCTATCTGGTCAGGAAATATCCAGGCTTTTGGAGGAAGAAGACTCCGGACACTCCATTACTGATATTAGTGTATCGTATGACAGTGATGCCGACCCGGAATTTAAGGGAGACAGCGACTAAAGAACTTCAAGTGATGAAATGCAAATAGAAACAAATGTGGGCACAAAATCATCACGTCCATCCAAAGGAAGGAACATACCATCCAATCCCATGGACTGGAAAAAAATAAAGCCAAAAATTAATCGTAATTTGGGTAAGAAATACGTAGCAAGTGGTGGCAAAATTAGTGATTCTCTCAGTGTACCCAATGTTTCATGTAGATGCGTGTACAGTTGCAAACAAATTATCAATGAAGAGAAACGGAAATTTGTGCATAGTTTGTACTGGAAACTAAGATACATTCGTAGACAGAGAGATTATCTTCTGCGTCACATGAAGCGAAGGTTACAGTCACGCGGAAATATAACACCTCGTCCAGAAGGCAATCCACTGTTGACTATTATTTAACTATCGATGGGAAAATGAGACAAGTTTGCAAGCAGTTTTTCCTTTGTACTCTTGACGTTAGTGAATAAGTGTGTGGCTTCGTTCTGCAGAAAGGGCTTCCTTCCGGAAGTACAGGTCACGAGCTTCGAGGGAAACACAAACCGAAACACAGTTTAACATCAGCAGCAAAAAATATAGCAAACGAGCATGTACTATCGATCCCCGAGTTGAATCTCATTATTGTCGATCTTCATCAAACTGCTATTATTATGTTGAGCCAGGACTGTCTTGTGAGAAGCTTTACAAACTTTATAAGGAATACTGCAAGGAGAAGAAAGCCTCTCCTGAAAATGTAATAGGGCGTACTTCATACTGGAAAATTCTGAAAGAAATGAATATTAAGATACACAAGCCGAAGAAAGATCAATGTAAACCTGTGTCAGCTTTAAAAATTTTTCTTCTGAAGAAAAGGAAAGAGAGAAATTGGTTTGTGAGGAACATTTTAAAAGAAAAAAAGAAGCAAGATCAGGAAAGCAAAAAGACTAAGAAGAAGCAATAAAGGACTACACTCCTGTAACTATCTGTTTCGATCTATAACAAGTTTTGACAACGCCATCATGTAAAACTTGTGTTCTGTATTATGTTCGTAAACTTAATGTTTACAACTTGACCATCTACAATCTAGCCACGCGCGAAGGGTTTTGTTACATATGGGATGTAACAAGGGGTAAGAGAGGCCCTGATGAAATTGCCTCTTGCATTCTACTCTACTTATGAAATTTACCTCCTTGAGTAAAACAAGTGACGATGTACTCAGACTGTTGTGGTGGACAGAATCTGAACAAGAAATTTGCAGCAATGTGTATGTATGCGGTCCATAATACAAGTGTAACCTGTATTAACCACAAGTTTCTTGACCCAGGACACACTCAGATGGAAGCTGATTCCATGCACAGCGTCATAGAACCCGCAAAGAAGACTATAGATGTTTATACACCTTTTGATTGGTGTGTAGTTGCTAAAATGGCTAGACAGAAGCCACAGCCATCCACGGTACATTCGATGTCAACAGAAGATTTCTATAACTTTGATGCCGCAAAAAACTATTATAAGCTACATTGAAAGATCAGAATGGTGTTACTTTGCCATAGGAAGACTTAAGATGGCTGAGATTCACACAAGACGAAAATAAGATTCTCTTGAAGGAAAGGATGACAGAGCCTTTTAGAGAATCCTCACATTCAAGATCCTTACGAACACCTGGAAAGGAATACAATCTTTCTCAGCTGTACTCAGTACTGCTACCAATTTCCAAAGAAAAGAAGAATGATTTAATGAAACTTTGTAACACTAAAGGAATACCTCAAGTGTATCACAGCTTTTTCGCAAGTCTCGCTACATCCGATGAAGCTAAGGACTACTTACAGATTTCCTACTCCGACACTCAGTAAAAGCACTTGCGCGTAAACTGTAACCGCTAATGAAGATTGGAATTAATCTTGTTGTGGGTAAAAATTATTCAGCACTATTGCATCTCCATGTGTGATAAAACAAGTACTGAATTCCCTTATTAATCTTGTTATGGGTAAAAATTATTCAGCACTATTGCATCTTCATGTGTGAAAAAACAAATACTGAATTTCCTTTCGTTACCTTGGTTGTATAAATAGAATATTGCAAAGTCCAATCTAGAAAAATTACTTTTCCTCTGATAGAAAAAAATAGCGGCGGAACGGACTGCTGTTATAACTGTGTTTTTAATTCATTGTGTATAATCGGTAACCACTTTAATACTATTTTATTATTGGGTAAGTAAACAACACTGGTATGTAGAAATTCATTTAAGTACTTTGTTGGAAATAAATTGTTTATGACATAAGGGCGCTGTCCGACACTAACATATTGAAAATCAATAAAAAATGTTATCTATGAAAATGTACATGATAAAAGGCATAATAACTAACTTTTGACCTCCAAATATGAAAATAACAAAAAAATAAGGTTGCTACCAATCTGAAAGAGTACCGAGAGATTGAAATCAAGCAAAATCTTTTTCTTCTCTCATGTAAAAAAATAAAAATCCCTCTGCCATGGAGGCGATTATTCTGTCTACAGAATTATGATTTGTAAACTGAAATAATGCAACATTAAGGTAAAACAAATTCTTAGACACTGAAAAATTAAGGTAAAATAACTTATAGACACTACAGACAAATGGCTTTGAGAATGAAATACCGCATATTTAATTTAAGATATATTCTAGGGTCTAAACACTTATGACTTGGAGATTGAAACAATGAAATATTTAGGTAAGATAACGTATACAGACTACCGGCTAAAGGCTTGGAGAATGAAACAATCCATAATAAAGGTAACATATATTATAGAGTCTACAGACTTATGCTTTAGAGTTTGAAAGAATGCAATCTTTAGGTAAGATAAATTATAGAGACTACAGACTGATAGTTTAGAGATTCAAACACTGAAAAATTATGGTAAGATAATTTATAGAGACTACACACAGATGGCTTGGAGAATGAAACACTGCATATTCAAGGAAACAGATATTATAAGGTCTAAAAACTTATGGCTTGGAAATTAAAACAATGCAATATTAACGAAAGATAAATAATAGAAACTTGAGACTTATGGCTTACAGATTCAAACACTCAAAACTTAAGGTAAGGTAACTTATTCAGATTACAGACAAATAGCTTGGTAGGTGAACCACTGCATATTTAAGGTAACATATTTTACAGAGTCTATAAACTTATAGCTTGCAAATTGAAACAATGCAATATTTAGGTAGGATCATTAGAGAGACTGCAGAATTATTGCTTAGAGGTCCAAACACTGTAATATTTAGGTAAGATAATATATAGAGACTACAGATAAATGGCTTGGAAGATAACCCATTCCTTATTTAAGGTAACATATTGTATAGAGTCTACAGACTTATGGTTTAACGATTAAAGCGCTGAAAATTTAAAGTAAGATAACTTATAGAGACTACAGGCTAATGGTTTGGAGAATGAAACACTGCATATTTAAGGTAACCTATATTATAAGGTCTAAAGACTTATGACTTGGAGATTATAACAATGCAATATTTAGGAAAGATAAATTATAGAAACTGCACACTTATGTCTAAGGGATTCAAACACTAAAAACTAAGTTAAGATAACTAAAACAGACTACAAACTTATGTCTTAGAGTATCGAACAATGAAAAATTAAGGTAAGGTAACTTATAGAAGAAACAAACCAATGGCTATTTATTTTAACATGTATCATAGAGGCTACAGGCTTATAGCTTGGAGATTGAAACACTAAAAATTTAAGGTAAGATAACTTGTAGAGAATACAGACTTATGGTTTATAGATTCAAACACTGAAAATTCACCTAATATAGCTAATAGTAAATACAGACCAATATCTTGGAGAATGATACAGTGCATAACAAAGGTAACATATAATATTTTGTCTACAGACTTATGATTTGGAAATTGAAACAATGCAATTTTAAGGTAAAACAAATTATAGAGACTACAGAGTTATGGCTTAGAGATTCAAACACTGAAAAATTAAGGTAAGATAACTGATCGAGACTACAGACAAATGGCTTAGATAATGAAATATTGCAAAATTTAGGTAAGGTAAATTGTTGATACTTCAGACATTCAAATACTGTAAAATTAATGTAAGATAACTTATAGAGAATACAGACGTATGGTTTAGAGATTCAAACACTAAAAAATTAAGGCGAATTATCTTATAAAGACTACAGATTAATTGTGTCGAAAATGAAATACTGCATAGTAAAGGTACCATATATTATTGAGTCTACTTAGTTATGATTTGGAGATTGAAACAATGTAATATAAAGTCAAAACAAATTATAGGGACTACAGAGTTATGGTGTATAGGTTCAAACACTGAAAAACTAAAGTAATATAACTTATAGGCACTACAGACAAATAGGTTTGAGAATGAAACACTGCATATCTAATTTAACATACATTCTGCGGTCAAAAGACTTATGGCTTTTAGCCTGAAACATTGCAATATTTAAGAAAGATTAATTATAGAAACTACAGACTTATGTATTAGGGATCCAAACGCTAAAAACTAAGGTAGGTTAACTTAAAGAATCTACAGATTTATGACTTGGAAATTGAAGCAATGTAACATATAGGTAAGATAAAATATAGAGATTACACACTTTTGGATTGGAGATTCAAAAACTGAAAAAATAATGTAAGAAAGCTTATAGAAACTACAAACAAATGGCTGTGAGAATGAAATACTGCAAGTTTTATGTAGGATCAATTAAAGAGACAACAGAATTATTTCTTAGAGGTTCAAACACTAAAACATTATTGCTTAGAGTTTCAAACACTGAAACATTAAGGTAAGATAATATATAGAGATATCAGAGTTATGGCTTGGAGAATTAAAGATTGCTATACTTAGGTAAGGTAAATTATTGAGACTTCAAAGTTCTAACTTATATATTGAAACACTAAAATATTAGGTAAGATAACTTAAAAATACTACAGACCTCTGGCTTAGAGATTCAAACACTGAAAAATTAAACTAACATAAGTTAAAGGTAGTACAGACTAATGGCTTGGAGAATGAAACATTGGAAATTTTAGGTAACATAAATTATTGATACTTCAGACTGATGGCTAAGATATTCAAACACTGAGAAATTAAAGTAAGATAACTTTAGATAATACAGGCTAAAGGTTTATGGGTTCAAACACTGAAAATTAAGGTGAGATAACTTATAGGGACTACAGGCTAATTGCTTGGAAAATAAAACACTGCATAGTAAAGGTAACATATATTATACAGTCTACAGACTTATGATTTAGAGTTTGGAATAATGCAATCTTTAGGTAAGATAAATTATGGATGCTACAGACTGATGGCTTAGAGATTCAAACACTAAAAAATTAAGGTAGGATAACTTATAGAAAATACAAAATAATGGCTTGGAGAATGAAACACCGCAAGATTTAGGTCGGCTCAATTAGAGAGACCACAGAATTATTGCTTAGAGATTGAAACACTGAAAATTTAAGGTAACATTTATTATTGAGTATACAGACTTATGATGTGAGGTTGAAACAATGCAATATTTAGGTACATTTAAATTATAGAGATTACAGACTTACGGTTTAGAGATTCAAACACTGAAATATAAAGGTAAGATAACTTTTTGAAGCTACAGACTAATGGCTTGGACGATGTGTCACTTCATATTTAAATTAACATATATTATAGACTACAGGCTTGGAGATTGTAACAATGTAATATTTAGGTATGATAAAATATAATGGCTACTTCCTTATGACTTAGAGATTTGAACAGTGAATAGTTAAGGTAAGATAACTTATGGGAGAAACAAACTATTGGCTTGGATAATGAACACTGAAAGATTATAGTTAGGATCAATCAGAGAGACTATTATTGCTTAGAGGTTCACACACTGAAAAAATAATGTAAGATAAAACATCGAGACATCAGAATTATGGCTTGGAGAATGAAACATTGCAATTTTTTAGGTAAGATAAATTATTGAAACTTCAGAGGTATAGCTTATATATTCAAACTCTAAAAAGTAAGGTAGGATAACATAAAGAGACTACAGACTTATGGCTTAGAGATTTAATCACTAATAAATTATGCTAAGATAAGTTATAGAGACTAGAGGCTTCAAGAATGAAACACTGCATATTTATGGTTACATATATCATAGAGGCTTCGGACTTTTGGCTTGGATATTGAAACACTTAAAAATTAAGGTGAGATAACTTATAGAGAATACAGATTTATGGTTTAGAGATTCAAACACTGAAAAACTAACCCAGCTTCGGGAAGTGGCGCCCCCATCGCCTAGTAAATTTTTCTGTCATCAATCAGCCCTGGCAGCTGCTAACATCGTTGCTGTCTATGGGAGGGCCAGAGTGCTTCTCTGCTGAGAATTTTTACTTCACACTAGCGTAGGGGATTGGCGACCTCATCGCAGGTCTACGGGTAGCAACATGATGACAAAATCACATAACCCGAGCAGCAGACCATCGCTGCTTGTATACTTCGTACGAAATTGGTGACCCCATCGTCCATCCGGCTTATGCTGGTTGCAATCAGCAAACAACGGCGTAGGGAATTGGCGACCCCATCGTTCAGCCGGCTTTGCTAACTAGAATCAGACCTCCCAGCTAAACACAGCAGGGAGGATTTTATTTACTTTCACCTCATTTTCATTCAAAGATGATTCATTATTTCATCTCCTCTTGTGCTGCTACTTACGCCTCCACGCAATGTGAACGGATGTGTTATGGATGTACTTGCATTGACGCTGGCCCCTGGGATCCGAGGAAAGGGGGCGGAACCATGGGATAGCGCCTAGTTCTTAGTAGCAGTTTCTGGATGGTCTAGCTCGTTGAGGCTGGGACGTGCGCCATTGGGGAACACTTCGGACCTTTGGTCTCGCCAACACGGGGGGGGGGGGAGGGGGTGTCCCAAGTATCCATCAGTCGAGGTTGGAAGTGATTTCGAAGATAAGTCATTGGACTTCGCCTCGATTTCCAGCTTGCTGACAAGGGTGATGAGGGTAGTACCCGGCAGCCTCGTTGGCTCCTCAGAACGAAGACGGAGAAGTGTGGGCATTAACGGCTAACATTCATCATGGTTCCACCACATCTAGAGAGACTACAGAATTATCTCTTAGAGGTTCAAACACTAAAAAATTAAGGTAAGATAATATATAAAGGGATCAGAATTATGGACTGGAGAATCAAACATTGTAAATTTTAATTAAGATAAGTTATTGAGACGTCAGAGTTTTAGCTTATATATTCCACCACCAAAAAGTTAAGGTAAGGTAACTTGCAGAGAATAGAGACATATTTTTTAAAAGCATACATAGAGACATATTCATACACTGAAAAATAAAGGTAAGAAAACTTATAGTGACTACAAGCTAATGGCATAGATGATTAATCACTGCATATTTAAAATAACATATATTATAGATTCTAAAGACTTATGGCTTGGAGATTGAGACAATGTAACATTTAGGTAAGATAAATTATAGAGACAACAGATTTATTGCTTAGAGGTTCAAACACTTAAAATATAAGGTAACATTCATTATTAAGTCTACAGACTTATCATGTGAGATTGAGACAATTCAATATTAGGTAAAATAAATTATAAAGATTAGAGACTTATGGCTTAGAGGTTGAAACACTGAAAAATTAAGCCAACATAAGTTATAGGGACTACAGATTAATTTCTTCGAAAAAGAGAAACTACATATTTATTGTAACATATATCATAGAGAGTACAGACTTATTGCTTGGAGAAACAAACACTAAAAAATTAAGGTAAGATAATTATATAGAGACTACAGACAAATGGCTGCAGAATGAAATAATTCAAATTTCATTTAAGATATATTATTGGTACTTTAGACTGATGGCTTAGATATTCAAACACAGAAAAAATAAGGTTAGATAATTTCTAGAGGCTACAGAGTAATGGCCTCGAGAATGAAACACTGCATAATAAAGGTACCATATATTATTAGGTCTACAGACTTATGATTTGGAGATTGACACAATCTAATATTAAGGTGAAACAAATTATAGAGACAACAGACTTATGGATTAGAGATGCAAACACAGAAACATTAAGGTAACATAACTTATAGACACTACAAACAAATGGCTTTAGAATGAAACACTGAATATTTAATTTAACAAATATTCTAGGGTCTAAAGACTTGGAGATTGAAGCAATAAAATATTTAGGTAAGATAAATAATAAAAGGTAGCAGCAGATTCTCGGATGGTCTAGCTCGTTGAGGCTGGGAAGTGCACCATTGGGGAGCTCTTCGGACCTTTGGTCTCGCCAACACTGGGGGGAGTAGGTGTCCCAAGTATCCATCAGTCGGGAGTGCAAGTGATTTCGACGCCAAGTCGTTGGACTTCGCCTCGATTTCCAGCTTGCTGACAAGGGTGATGACGGTAGTACCCGGCAGCCTCGTTGGCTCCTCAGATCGAGGACGGAGAAGTGCGGGCATTTACGGCTAAGATTCATCATGGCTCCACCACATCCTAATAAGTCGCCTTCGCAGCAAG
>JAGDQP010035205.1:0-19703 GCA_022664845.1 Lepisma saccharinum
GCTAAAAGACAATAAATTATTTTTGAAATTCAAAGATGCAACGAGTTTATAAAATTGCTCATTTAAAGTATCTAGCTTGCAGTTGAATGAATCCTATGGCTGGAGCTCGGATGGATTTTAGAGACATCTCGTGGAATCAAGAAGGACCGAAGTCATTAGTTACTAAAATGGCCCGAACTATGAAGCTTATAAAGCTCTTCACAAAACCAGAAACAACTTGTAGCCGTTTATTTGAAATCCATTTCGATGATGAACAACTTGAGTTTCCCAGTGCGGGAACCTAACAATTTTAGTGATTTTTTAATCGACTCACTTTTTTTTCTCTTTCTCATTTTTTTAAAAATAACAATACGCGTTTACCTTTACTGCACTATGTGTCCCTGTCTAAATTTGAAATTTTGCTGTAGGGGTTCCACCATTAACTTGGCTGTCCCAAAATATACGAGCTATTAACTTTAAACTCACGACGCTGAAAAACGCGAAACTTGGATGGTGCAAAACGACCACAGACCGGTACACTACCTGTTTTCAAAAAAATTGACTCAGGGGTCACTAGACTCGCTACCATTAATTTGCGCCCCTAAAATAGAACAGTTTATAACTTTTTAAACATTGCGGTGCAAAACGGTTCGAAACGAATGCAATCTGTTGCACTATATGTCAATCCCTGATTTTTTAAATTTTGTTGTATGGGGCTACCATTAACTTGGCTTTAAGAGCTTATGACTTTTTAACTATTGCGGTGCAAAACGAGCAGGGACCGGTACACTATATGTTTTCGAAAAATTTCACTGAGGGGCGCTACCACTAACGTGGGCTCCCAAAATAGAAGAGTTTATAACTTTTAACCGCTGCGGTGCAAAACGCGAAACTTGGGTGCAATCTGTTGTACTATGTGTCACTGTCTGATTTTTGAAGTTTTGCTTTATTAACTACCATTAACTTGGCCCCCCAGAAAGTTAGGAGCTTATAACTTTTTAACCATTGCGCTACACAACGTGAAACTTGAGTGCAAAACGAGCAGGGACCGGTACACTATTTGTTTTCGAAAAATATTTGCGGGGGGGGGGGGGGGGGGGGGCTACCATTAACTTGAACCTCCAAAATAGAAGAGCTTATAACTTTTTAAACATTGCGGTGCAAAACGATAGGCTAATTATTTTCCAAACTAAGTGTGGTGGTGGTGGTGGGCGGGCAAGTTAATGGACCCCCACTGGAGAGCACTGACGTAGTTGACAGGAGAAAATCAGTGATACCGTTAATGAAATTGCCTTTGAACAACATTTGTAAGTGTAACATTATGAGACGGATAGAAAAATGTTTAGCAGATATTTGCGAATAATGTTTACCCTCTCGACAAGAAAACAGGTAACTGAGGCACCTCACTTACTTACTCTATGGTTTACGAAACTCGCAAGTTCATCGCCGCAGTAACAAACGGTCGCAATTGGATTCTATCCAAAGCAAAATCAAGCCATTTTTCAATACCTACTTCTCGTAGATCTCTTCCAATATTATCCTCTAAAGGTTGTCTCAGTCTTCCTAACGGTTTCTTTCCCCTCCGATTTACCAGTCACGATGGAATATAATATTCGTTTCTCCCTCATCCCAGCTACATGGCCCAACTTAGTTGTGATTTCATTATTCTTACAACATCGCGTGGGTCGTAAAGTCCGTGAAGTTCTTCATTATACAGTCTACTCCACTCCTCAGTCATCTCATCCCGTATATCTTTCCCAATACCTTATTTTAAAACACTCGTAAAATTTTGGTAAACCTTATTTTTATATGGGCCAGTCTAGTAACTTTGGACTTCGACCCGTCACGATTCGCCCCTTACCTATTAAAATCCACACCCATGCCGGGAATCGAACCCGGGACCTTCGAGCCGTTGGCTTACCGCCGCAGACCGCACGGACGGCTTAAACAATCGTAATTTATGTTTATCTGGTAGGGTCGTACTCCAACTTTCGCAACCGTAAAGTATTACCGGAAGAATAACCGTTCTGTATATTTTCAACTTCAAGTTTCTTGATATTAATCGCGAAGTTAGGAATTTCTGGACTTAGTAGAAATATGCATTGCCCGATAAGTGACTTTTCATTTCTTCTGTTACCTCGTTTTTGCTTGTTACGTATGCTCCCAAGTATTTAAATTTCTTTACTTTCTCTATGTTCTCATTTTTAATTGTTATGTACTTATTACTGTTATTCCTTGTGTTTCGGCTTATCATGTATTTTGTTTTCTCTATGTTTACCTCTAGACCCATCTCATCGCACGCTTGTACTAAGACATCGGTGTTGCTTTGTAGTGCATCTATATCTTCCCCTTTTAACTCTAGATCATCCGCGTATACGAACAGTTGATTCAAACCATTCAATATTAGTCCCTTTTTGTCCTCTTTTAGTTTTAGTATTGCATATTCTAACGCGAAGTTAAACAGTAGTGGTGATAAGACATCACCTTGCTTCAATCCGTTGCGAATCTCGAAACTATCTGGCATATTAGTATCTATCCATACACTGTTTATGGGTGACTGAGACCCAACCTCATTCGCTGAAAAACTTTAAGGAATTCCAAATTGTACCAGGATATTGTACAGTTTCGCTTTTTGATAGAATTATATACTTTCTTAGAGTCAGTGAATAACTGGTGAACAATCCCATTTATTCTTTAAGATTTGTCTCCAGGCGAAAATCTGGTTCAACGTGGATCTATTTCTTCTAAATCCACATTGGTGATCTCCAATTATTTCATCTACGTATACACTTAGGCGTGTTAACAGAATATTACTTAATACCTTGTAACAGGTTGGAAGTAACGAGATTCCGCGGTAATTATTACAGTCCGATTTATCGCCCTTTTTTTTTGTAAATAGGAACTATTATTGAGGTTTCCCATTCCTTTGGAAGTTCCTCCTCTCTCCATACGGCACTTATCAATAATTTATGTAGTTCCTTGATTAGTACCGTTCCTACCGCTTTAATTATTTCGGCTGGAATATCCTGGTGATTTGAAATTTTTCAGTTTCTTTACCGACATTTTGATTTGATCTCGCAAGGTTCGGGTATTCACGGTTCTGCTGTGATTTTAAATTCCTCTGTTTGTTCTCTGTTGTGTACATTAAGAAGTTTGTTGAAATAATTTTTCCACACATCGATAATTTTAGTCGGATCCGCTTGAAAATCTCCGCGTTCATTTCTAATCATCCCTAATGTATGCTGGTAACCTTTCCTTAACAAGTTTACAGTTTTATACAGATCTCGTATTCTTTTTGTCTTCCCGTTTTCCTCTATCTCCTGAATCTTCTACGTCAGATATTCTCGGCTTTTTGTTTCTGAACACCCATATGGCGTTGCGTTTCACATTACTGTAGTGATTGGTGTTTGTTTCGCTTTCATTACTTAGCCATCGTTTCCTTGTTTGTTGCAAGTGAGGTACCTACCAGGCAAAAATCTTGTACCCAAAGTCTTGTACCAAATAGCTCGTGCTGCAAAACCGAGATTTGGCATACAGGTGCATTATCACTAGCAAATTATGAAAACATTACAAACTATTGCAACACGAGTTGTTTGGTAACAGACTGGGCGAACATATTGGATTCAAGATGGTGACATTTTGAACAGTTTAATACTTTTCGTAAACGTTTAGTGATACTGTACTTTCATACCAAAATTCGTTTTTCTAGCAAGAGTCGCTTCGAAAATGAGATTGTGGGTGGCCATATTGGATTTAATATGGCGACTTCCGAGACATTTCGATCCAACAAATGTGTTGCATTTGGAAATACATCAGTCTGCAAAATATTAAGTCAATCTGTCAACGGGAAGTGGGTGCGAAGTTGCTTTCAAAAGTTGATTGGAATGACCTTTGGGCGGCCATATTGGATTTTTACCCTTTGCTGTCGGAACGGCAGATTTTGCCAGTATTCCTTCGTGACCTTCCTCTATCTAAATATACGCGCAGTTCACGGATCCCCGATTGTTGTGAGAGAACCTTTACTTGTAAGAACAATCGACTGCAATATAGTACTGACGAAAGTAACGAATCTGGTATTTTTAATACATTTATTTGTGCCTTTTATACTTCTACCACAGAACAGAAAGCGTACAATATAGTTCATTAATCTTTACCTCTCTAAGAGCACAAAAGCCTCACTAAAGTTTTGACGCCCGAACAGGGACAAGTTAATTATGGCGCGCGAACAGGGACTTTTACTTATTCTGCACTGTCTCAGGCTGTTTTGTAGAAAAATAATTTTCGATTATTATAACGTCAGTTGTTGCTTACACTTGAAATTTTCCTTATATGGTCGACCATTAATACGGTCACCCTATTTATACTTTTTATTTCACTGTTGTACCACGATTTAACCACTGTTCCTTAGCCCAGAGCTATGAAACAATGGAATAAGCCATGTAAATGCTGAATTAAAATAGAGCCCCATATCCTTAAGTACCACACGCAAAGGAATTAAAAAAAGTATAAAATCGAATCAAAATGTTTCAGTACACGTCATGCTTACCGTAACTTGCAACAACAAACAATGTTTACGTGAAATTCTTACCTACAAACACAATGTAGTCAGGAGTTTCATCATTGCTGAATAATGTACCCCACAGTTGTGTGTTCTATCGAGGCAGTTGGGCAATCGAAACTTTCCATTTTCTTCTAAAACGAGCTGACGTACTGAACAAACACTTCCACTTCAATATCAGACATGTTTTCAGACCATAAACAAATGACGATTGACATGAGCACAAGATCTGAGAGGGTGCTGGGGAAAGCTTCTTCTCTCAAGCTTTTGGTCCTCCCAGGTAGCTCTCAAAGGCTGGGCGTCGATTATGAATACCAACTTATGGCGTTTCAATGCACCTGGAAGTGTTTCATAAATATGACCCTAAGTGAGTTTCCATAAAGCTTCGTTCCTGGCGCGAAAAGGAGGACGGTTGAATGTAAACTATGATTCGCTCCACGAAATCAAATTTACCGATCGTGGAGCGTTTCTGCCTACTTTA
The DNA here is from genome assembly GCA_022664845.1 of Lepisma saccharinum. NCBI lineage: Eukaryota > Metazoa > Arthropoda > Insecta > Zygentoma > Lepismatidae > Lepisma > Lepisma saccharinum. The sequence continues at coordinate 5,019 of JAGDQP010035205.1, forward strand.
TGGTAGTTCAGGCTAGGGAAGTACAACCACAGACCCATACAAATAGCCTGCATTCATCAAGATGTACACGTTTCTTCCTGGCTTCGAAGAAATTTCTCTCGCCGGTAATGTCTCTGATGAGCTCAATAACTTATTTTCTTAAATTTGCTGATATATTTCAGCTAACACAAAATGCTGAAGTGATAACGGAATTTCAGTTGGCTAGAATCTTTAAAAAATAAGCTATTGACCTCAGAGACATCTAGCGGTGAGACAAGGAAGTTTTCCAAAGTCAGGAGAAAATGCCCCCATGCGCAAAGCGTCGCCAAAAGCTAGCGACCCATTGACATAAATACTGCTACTCGTCGATACACGAGACGTAGCAGGAAAACCGACGTTGGCCCACTGCTAGCAAAATTCCCACCACTCATAGAACATTGGAGTTATTCCGTTACTATTCATCACTACATTTATATGTGTAATGCTTGATATAATACGGTACAAGAATAATACAGCTTCTTTAACACGGGGTTTTCCCATGCCTCTTCAAATACTTTATAAACCAGTTCATATATAGGATGAGTTCCGGGGGCGTAATAGGCCACTTTTCCTCCGCCAATAATTTCAGTTTTACGGACGTACGTGACTATAAATTAACATATATATTCCTCCAATATTCTTTTCAAGCCTGCGACTGTACCAGTTCACCACTACACTAGTGTACTACATACAAGCCCAAAGGTGAACTACCAGTGGGCCACTGGCGGAATACCTTCTTCTCACGGCTGGAATACCGCTACTAGTCGCCGAAGGGACGCGGATGGTATAATTTCTCTTCGCTGGCTTCCCCACCTATCTCGTGTCGCCGTCGTCTCGAGGACTTTTGGCGATAAGTGCACAATAAGAAAATGCCTGTGTTCATTCAACACTTCTCGGTGTCCCAGCCACTTTTCGTGTTAGATCAACACAACACACGGTGTTGATTTCAGTACTAGCAGCAAGAAAACAAATACGGCTGCAGCGAGATTTGAACATGGGTTGCTGAGTTAGAAGTTCAGCGTCTTACCGTCTGGACTAAATCGCCAGAAAAAACAAACAAACCATAGATTAAAAGATTATAGGGATCAAAAATATGTTGCTGAACCCCAAACACAAAGGAAGTCACTCGTGCGACTTACGTCCTTGTTTAATCACTTTTCGATTTGTGAATTACGGATATGAATTCTCATTCTTTGAGAATAACCTCCCATATGGACCCTAACCCATGGTCACTTATCTAATCTACGAAAAATGTAAGAACGCAATTATTAATGATAAATATGAACAGATAGAAATGTGTTCTTTAAAAATCCTTCCTTCGCCGGGATTCGAACCCAAGTTCTTTCTTTCACCAAGTCGGCTCCTTAACCACATATCCGCGAGCCGACCTTGTAAACGGTGATTTGGAAGTTGTATTTACACTACACGTGTGTTACGTAACAACGCTACGAGATGTTATAAAGGATTACAGTTACGACCGGCTCCTTTAAACCCTCATAACTTCTATACCCTTTGCCGTCTGCCGCTAGTATTCCACATTTATACTATTCTGGTTGTACACTTTCAAAATATATAAACCATGTCTAGATCCCCGATTGTAGAAAATAACGTTTACTTGTGAGAATGGCTACGTAACCAAAATAACCCACTTACCTATGTTGTCAGCTTATTTTCTATAAAAAATATATTTTTCAAATCGCTTCCATTATTTTAGCCACAGCAGCGCCAAACTTACCATAAACGTCACTTGACACAATAGAAACATACTGCAGATGTTCCCGCTCCCCAGGAACCCCAATGTCGGTGTTCCCAGACAATGCAAAACATATATCTGATGAACCATAAGGTGTAGATATATGAATGAGGCGTATTTCGACAGGTCTTAGCTCGACTAGCTCAGAGCAGCCGAAACAGACTTGATTGATGCAGTATTTCAGTGTTGCCAGTCCATTTTTTAAAAATAATCAATTATTCAAATTGCTTTCATTCAGTTTGACCTAGCTGCAACTTGGCATAAATATTATCTGACACAAGTACTTTGGATTTTCCCAAACCTAAGCACTATAATTATCAGTGTTGCCAGCCTATTTTATGCTTGCGTGGCTAAACTGCTATGAAGGGACCGGAGCCTTTGCGATTGTTAGTAGAATTGGAGCTCTAACTGGTTTACTTGAGAAGTGTTTTTCTCCTTGCTAAAGGAATTTGCGTGCTCAAGGCATAGACGTTTCCTTCAAAATACCTTTTAGAATTTACAACGTTCTAAAGGCATGAGAGAAATAAATACAGCAATATATTTATTTAAAACATTATTCAACTTTATTTGGTTTATTCTTTTCACTGATAATAGGTACATAAGACGCATTTTCAAGCAGGTCAAAAACATGTCACATACAAAATTAACAGTATTAATAATAACAAAACAGAAAAACTACCAATAACAAAAATAATATAATACAGAAAAAAACACCAGAACAAAAAACACAACTTGTACATCTTTTTAAAATTACTTCTTTTCATACATCAATGTCACTTAGAACAGAAATATCGTTAACTGTTCAACATGCTCTATAAGTGGATTAAAATTTATGGGATTTAAGAACCTCAGGCTAAGGCCAACATAGGGTGGGGGAAAAGGATGATGGAAGTTAGTGGGCCAGGTATTAATTAGTAGGTACCATGTCGGCATCCAGTTTCAGTATGTTTATACAGCAATGATAAAGATACAATGCAGCATGTATTTCTAGGGTGTACATGCAATTTACATTACTTAATAGTGCAACGCAAGTATCCATCAAGTAACTTCTTTAAAAACTATGTATGTAGTTTGTTACCCTTCTCCGCAATATTCAAGTCTACAAACACCTTATGGAATCGTTCATATTATACTTATCTGCACGGCGTAGTTTATACTGTGCATATGTTACCAACCTTTTCCCTTACTGCGTGAACTTGGATGCATAAGGGCCAACCGACTATCCTAACCCATTTAGAAGTGAACATGGTTTTAATATCTATGGTTCCTTTCTGGCCAATCAGGCCTCCTAATTTTTACCAGGAAAACTGGCACAAGTGATGACAAAGAACCTGGGAGACAATGTAATTTTGCACCAGGAAAAGTGCGTTTTGGGCCTTCATATGATATATTCTTTCCGGGAATTCTGTTTCAAATAATACTGACAGCAGCCGTCAGAATGTGAATCAATATAGTGCTATATATCAGGATATGCAGGAAATAATGGACTAAAATGTATGGTGAAAGAATGATCCAACATACTGTGGCACTGAATGAAAGGTGTAAGACACATCATTTTATTTCGTATTTTGTTCTTATTCTAAATAAGGTTTAGGTTGTTTCTGTACCTGAGAGTCAGAGCCGCGTAACTCCAATTCTAGCCAAAACGTTTTTAATGCAGTTTTGTACATTAGTCGGAAGGCCTCACATAATGGTTGCATAATTCTTGTAAACATACTAATGTGAAAAAGTTAGTCTATTATATGTTTATTTAGTTTATATGTGGAAGGAAGTAGTTTTTTTCCTTTTTCGAAAATAAGGATTTGTGACATACGCAGTTCTGACTCTCAGGTACAGATTTGTTCTTCTAAAATCATATTCGTACAGGAATAAAAAGGTTATTCACAGAGAAACGAAAACACTAATTAAAGTCTTTTCACAGCTTTAATTCGATACAAAAATACAAATTAAATTACACTTAAGTTAATAGAGTGGCTACTTTTCGTGAGTACAATTAAGTCTGGTACGCAGTATAAACGTTAAGTTTGCAGATACAGGGGTGTACAAGCATGTGTTTTGTAGGGGTAGAGGTTACTATCGCAACGAAAGAAATGCAAATAGGGGAGGGGTGTTATTGTATCGCTTTGCGATGTTTTCAGGTGACAATGGACAATATTATTCTCGAATCATAGATTCTCGTTTCTATGAACCGATTTATACTTTTATTTCTATATCGAAACAAGATTTTATTAACTTTTGTATAGCATTCAAGAAAGATGGAAGTTAGGATGAATGTTCATTGAATTCTGTGTGAATGAGATTAAATATGTTTAAAATATGACAATAATTTTGGCATATCACAGTGTCTTTAGTGGCATAGAAGAAACCTTGGGAAAACCCCAATCAGGATGGTTGTTCAAAGGGTGTGTGTACTTTATTGCTTTTGAACCTCAGTTTGCAGACTTTTTATTTTCGTCTTACGTGAAATGTAATAAAACAGTGTGTAACAGATGCTGCTTTTTTGAGCACTCTATAAGTTGAACAGGAATCTTTGGTCTAAGCCCGTCACATTTGAGAACCTCGCCAACAGGAGTAAGAATGGGAAAACAAGCCAGCAAACACATTTGTTTAGACATGGTGAAACTGTTAAAGTCTCAGCACTTGCTTCGTGAAATGTAATGGACGGTCGGGCGATAGAATCGATTTTAGGACCTTCCGATTGCCTTATGGCGCCAGTGCTTTTAATATCGGCTGTTTTTATTTCCTAAATCAGGGCAAACAAGAGACAACAAGTTGAAAATTAAATATTTTTTAAGAAAATGTAAAATTCTCCCCTCTCCTTTCTACCTTAGTATATTGTCTATTCCGTAGGTATATTATCATCTCCCCTCGTCTGTCACGCCAGTTAGAGACCAGCTGTGGAAGAGAAAGGAGTGTTCCTAGTTTGTGGCTTTTTCAACTTTATTGACTGTGATTACAACGTATTGTGTGTGTTTCAGAAGAAAATGGCTGTCAACCCTGTTGATGTTCTTTTGAATACTCTTCGTATTGAAGATTGAGACAACAGAAACGAATTGTTCAGTACCTGGTGTCAGCTGTGCGAGCTCCAATTCCAAGGATGCCGGCCAACAGGAGGGAATACTAGTGAGTTTATTCATCTTTTTGGCGAATGCTGGCAAAATCTGGAGGCAATAATTAATGCATGTAAGTCTCCTGGAGATATTTTATATCTTCATATTACAGGATGTTTAAGATTTGAGGGACTTGTTGAATTAGCACGTAATAAATTTTACGAGTTAGTTCAGAAAGGTCATATGGACTTTGATCGCATTTGTCATCACCGGAAAGCTGTATACACACTTCTGGGAAATGTATCAGCTTCAGATTTTTACTTCGAGCAATTTCTCAGCCCAATGATATTGCCCATCAAGAACATTCAACTGCTTCACCAATTATAAATAAAGACGACAAGGAGTTTTTGATGAGTAATATCCAGGGTGATTATAATCTGGACGGAAATATAATGAATATAATATGTTATTGCCATGGTTCAGGAAGCGTCAATGGAGCAAGGGGAGAACGATAGCTTGATGTCCCTGATCGATGGCATTAATATGGAATCAAGTCCAGGTAATAATCAACAGAAATATTTTATTAATAGAGTAGCTAATGAGTATGATCAAAATAATTTTGTTCCTGTAGCGGGACCATCCCGGGAAGTAGAACCTACTCTTACTGATTCCCTTGCAAACAGACTTTTCAAGAGATACCGAGCTTGAGATAAATGATAATACTATTGACGAGTTGTATGCGTTATATGGTTTGGATGATTCGGGCTGGCAAAATTGGGAACCTTCTGTTGAAATTCAAAATAGAGCACAGGAATTACAGGGAAGTGACGGAGACCAGGGGTTTGAAATTATTTCAAGACGTAATCGACATTACAGTAAGTTTAAAATTGATCACGATAAAATCTGCCCCAACCGAAGCTATTTCTGATCCTGAAAGGTACGTTAGCCGGTTATTTTCATATGCGCTTGAAAACATTCCCGACATCCCTGACCACTATTTCGTTGGCTTGTCCATTGAAAGTGGTAATTGCAACATTGGCAAATAACTTGACGTTCCCTGGAAAAGAAGCCAATTAAACGAAAACGTTTACGTTGCGCAGTATCGAAAACGTACTGAATTCTAACGAAACATTTTTAATGACGCGACAAATTAAAATTAGAATTCATATTGTTGATAGTAGGAAAGGAAGAGGTCGTAGAATAAATGATGTAGAAAAATTTGCGGATCTCGGTACCTTGCTGGAAAAATTTTCCCTCCTCACGATCTCTATTGTTTGGCCGAGGCACAGGCAAATGCAGACAAAAATACGGACAAAGTATATCACTTGAAGAATTCGAAACTGTCCATATTTTTGGATCAATGAGGCCCAAGAATTAAGTGAAAAGGCCAGAATTAACAGAGCAATTGGAAGGGTGTGGCAATGAGGAAGTAAAAAAAATTTCAACAACACTTAAGTCCAGAATATCGAATTGTACTATTTACTATAAGAAAGAGACGATGAAAGCCGTGAAGCAATTAAAACGTTTACAGATCCCGAAGCTCCTAAGAAGCTGTACCTCTTTTATAGACATCAGCATTATAGCACCATTAATTTTATTACACGCTTTTTGCGAACCGATGCATACTGCACGATTTGCTTGGAGGGATGTCATGATCTCCAACATCGCTGCAAGGTAAGGTGCAATTTGTGTGGCACTAAACATGAAAAGGAAATGTGACACATGTAATAAATGCAATAGAAATTTCCAATCATTGACTTGCTATAATAATCATAAGGTAGTTCCTCCCAAGGGTAAGTATTCAATATGTACTAGTATTAAATTATGTCCTTTGTTTTGTAGTGTATGATATGCGCAAGCGTAAACAGGACCACGAGTGTGGTGAGAAGAAATGCAAACTGTGTGATATTTATGTGCATGATCATCAATGTTTTGTTAGAAAAGCAGAAGTCAAAATTGAAAAATCGTATTTATTTTCAGTGTATGATTTCGAAAGGATGCAAACAGCTCCCAACGAAAAGTGAACACGTCGTAAATCTTATTTGTGCGACTCACGCTGCCACAAATGTAAAGATAAGGAGGAGGAAGGTTATAAATGCATGGTTTGTGGAGATAAGAAAAATGGTGGAGTGCGTGATTTTACTTTTACCAATTTACCAGATTTCATAAACCATGCATTGCAAGAGCGCCCTCAATAAGGTAGCGGCCCTAGCTACCTAATTCTAGCTGCTAAAACCATTATTGAAAAAGCAAAGAATTACAAAGGATATACATAAGCCAAGGTCAAAAAATTATTGAATTACTGTTATGCAGATCATCTTTCGTGACATTTATTTCTTTTGAAGTTATCAAACCTCGCAAAGACCTTGGGATTAGAAGGCAATTTCAAAAAAGTTGACTTTTCTTTTCTACTTAATACAGCTCAAAATCAAAATTACACGGGACCCTTGCCTGATTTCGATCCAGAAAGCCACAATGAAGAAGAATTTAGGGCACTAAAAGAGTGATATGATGAGCGTGTAAAACAGGGAATTTGATTTCCAAAAGGAATTAATAGAATATTGTCAACAAGATACGCGTATATTGGCCGCAGCAGTTGCGAAATTTTCAAATCTCATTGAAGAAAAAACAAACGGAATTCAATGTTTAATTAGGACTAGCAAGCACTATCGCAAACCTCGCGATTTTAGTTTTCAGATCCCTGTACCTGTCTGCGCCTACTATACCCATCATACCATCCTTGGGCTTTAATCAGAGACCGGCAAAGCAAAAAAGCATTACAATGGCTTGAATATATGGCCGATAAACACAATGTAAAAATTCGTCATTCTGCCAATGGTGGCGATTTTTTTGGGTAAATACAAGGTTGATGGTTTTGATTAAAAGAACAAAACTACGAATTCAACGGCTGCTACTGGTATGGACACGAGTGCCATTCTGGCCTCAGGCATGCATTGATGGTGGCGAGACTTGAACATCGGGCCGAAATGATAAAGAAAAAATATCTTGAACGTATCGGGTTCAAAGTAGAAGATATTTGGGAATGTGACTGGGACAGGAAAGTGAAGGAAGATAAGGATGACAAAAATTAAAAAAAACAAGTGGCAAGATATCCCCGAAGGATTAATACCAAAACATGCATTCAAGGGAGGAAGAGTAGAATGCTTCAGAAGTCTATATAAATGTACGGACAATGAGTATCTGGAATATGCTGACGTTACTTGTACCCCTGGGCAATGAAAAAGAAAAGCTTGCCAATAACCATGCGGAAAATCTACAAGGGAAATTTCCCCGATCCGGCAGAGGTAAATGGCCTAATTCATTGCACTATCCTTCCACCAAGACTTAAAAATACCTGTCTTGCATTTTACAACAAACAAACGTCTCATGTTCGGACTTTGTCGGACATGTATGGAACAACAGCATACAGGAGATTGCCACCATACAAAAGAGGAACGCTGGTTAATGGGAACTTTTTGTAGTCCTGAAATAAAAAAAGGCTGTAAAACTGGGACATGAAGTTGAAAAAAATATATGAAATCTGGGAATTTAAGATGAAGACATAACTTTTCAAAGATTATGTAGGATCATTCCTAAAAATGAAACAAGAATCCAGTGGGTTCCCAGAAGAAAATATGAATGAAGATGCAAAACGAGAATAGATCCTAAATTATGAAAAGCACGAAAAAATTAAATTAGAGTATGACAACATGAAAGAAAATAAAGGATTGATATACATTTCAAAAATCTCAAATTCGCTTTCTGGAAAATGGGGACAAAGAACTTGCAACGGTATCATTATGTTGCTATTATTTTATTAATCATTTTTCGTTAATTTTATTAAAATCTACAAAAGAACGGTGGAAATGAATTCAAGCTTCGTGAGCTAGAAGCTTTAAGAGTTGCATCATCGCAAGTAACAAGGAACAAAGCCGTCTGTATGTTACGGGATATTCCCTTTTCCGCAGTCAGAAAAGAATATCGTAGACACTGCAGTGGAACAAAGGACAATTGTTTCAGAAGTCTGATGTAATTCTAGATCGGTCTATGACGGGAGGACCACGAAAAACTGGAAGTTTCTGGAATAAATTAAGTAGCCAATAGAAGAGTAGCCTGGGAGCACCGTCAGTGGAGGCAGAAGTTGCGGGAATAGTCGGTAATAAGTCGTCTTGGGGAGGACACACATAAGTTACTTGGTCGTATTTAAGCTGTTTGCATTTAGTAATACAATAATATTTCAGGTGCGTAGAAAACTTCAAACGGGACTTAAAATAAGAAAACGAACGTGCAAGGACCTTTATCTGCAGGCAATACCTGCGTTCGAACTTGTGACTTCGCCACCCTAGACTCAAATAGTTCTTTGGAAGATCTTATGAAGATCGAGCTATCGACCCGAGCACGTTTCGTTGTGGTGATAATTATTGGAAAATATATGAAATAACCTCTATCACCCACCATTCGTCACAAACTGATCTTTTACAAAATTGTCAACGACCCGGAAGCATTCCTGACACTATTGCTCTCGCCACAATTTAAGTACAGACGGTCGTGCCAGTAGGGAAACAAAATTTATTGGTGACATACAAGGACGTAGAAAATGAAAATAAACCATTAAAATTTTCCAATGTGGTTTTAGCAGCGTTTATAAGTTCATGGGCTCGTTTACGTCTGTAAGAATTATTAGAAACTGTAGGTTATGACAGATTAATTTATTGTGATTCCATTATTTTTGTGCAGAAACGGCATGAGAAGGCCTTGCTTCCAACAGGGTCTTATTTAGGTGAATTGACGAGGGAAGTATCAAAGGGTTGGGTTATGATTATGTTCATTGGACTTGGGCCGAAAAAAATATGCATATCGGATTCAAAATTTAATTACAGGGGAAATAAACGATGTTTTAAAAAATCGAGGGATAACGCTAAATTATAGAACGCAGCAGAAAATTAACTTTGATTTATTTTATGATTTGGTTACCGGAAAGACAGAAAAAAAATGTTATTTTCAATTCCAACAATATGTGTAGGAAGCCAGGCTTTATCATCGTTTCCAGGGAAGAACATAAAACGCATCAAGTAACAAAAAGTAAGCGGAGACTAATCAACCAGGACATAACCACAACCTATTACCGAACGCTCCCGGATGGGTATAGTAATGGCTAGTGTTTGTAAAATAAGTGTCTCTTAGTTTTGTACGGTTAGTATATGTAAACAGTTTTGTATAGTCAGTTTTAGGATACTAGATTCATTTTACATGTCAAGATGCTGAAGTTACAACATCCATTTACCATACTCATTAGTGGCCCAAGCAGATCTGGAAAAACAAGTCTCGTAAACAAGATGTTAGCATACAAAAATCATTTTTTTTCTGTAAAGTTGAATGAAATTATTTGGTGCTATGGTGCAGTGATCCCCAAGTTGACAGTTTCAAATGTAAAAATTTCATCCCGGATATGACAAATTTCGAAATTCAATCCAGTTTTGATGTTTTAATGAATGAAACTAATGCCGACATTGCCAGTCTTTTTAAGAAGTTTGCCCACCATAAAAGTTTATCCGTTGTTTTTATCATGCAAAATTTGTTCCCTAAAGGTACACATCTCGTGATATCTCATTAAATGCCCATTATATTTTGTTTTAAAAATCCTCGCGGTAAATTCCAAATTCAGTATCTGGCTCCACAAATGATACCTCGTCATAGCCAAGCTGTAGTAGAAGTTTTTGAAGAAGCCACTATGAAATTTCAGATACGTACTATTTGATCTCACGCAGCAGACCCATGATGCCTTACGTATACGTTCGAATATCTTACCGAATGAAACTATGCATGTGTATGAGAATGTAAAAGACATGAACATGCGAATATTTATCAGTCGTTAACAAGATGTCAAGAATAAAACATCATCTTAAGGAGCTCCGTGCCCTCTGTACATGCAAGGGCAAAAAACGTAAATTATTATTGCAAAATGCACCAGGGAATCTTATACGTACAGTGGCTCAAGTTGATAAAAATATGATAAAAGGCAATATCCATTTATCTCCTCGTCAGAAGCAAAGGTTACGTCGTCACAAAAGACGTTACGTGCTTTGTCTCTTACTCGTTTAACTTTAAAAGCTAAACGAAAACTGTTAATGCAAAAAGTTGGTGCCTTGTTACCAGTATTACTAGGTCCCATTCTTAGTGCTGTAGCTGCTGGAATATTCAGTCGATTAAATGTCACAATTTAAAAAAAAATTATTCTTGTTGTTCCCGAACAAGCATCAGCACAAATGGTTTCAGCTATAAAATCAAATGAATCCCATGAGGCAAGATTGGATGAGGAAATGCAAGATATTTTAAATCGTAATGATCTTACCATAGAAGAAAAATGGAAAATGTATCAGCAAGCATTACAGATACTTACAGCATACTCCTCAAGCAAATACTACAAATACAGCATACTGCTTACTGACATCCGAACCACAACTCTGTTTGCACTTCAGAGAATTTGTGGCACCATCGAGAATCGAACCCGGAACCCCTTTATTACAAGGCAAAAATGATAAAATCAACGCAATGTGGAATTGTCACAATGACGTTTGCACTATTTGTGGCATTTTTGCTTATTTTGTTTGTTTGTTTAAACCTTTTTTAAGCACCTGGTTTAAACCAAAGCAACCCTGACTGTAGAAGACGGCAAAAGCTAAAAGAATGCCATGTAAACTTTGCTGGAAAATGTCCAGTGGATACTGCGTGACGCCATAGTATTCCTCTGCGTGCGATCATATTCGACTCCAAATGAACTGGAGTGCGCATTTTACAAATTATTATAGTGTAGTATCAGTATAAGGTATCTGTCAGGCTGTGCGTATAGAAGTGTCAGAGATAATTATTAATTAAGTTTTGTAGATCATATAGGGTCACGACACCAGTTTCCAGCCACTTAAACAAATTTCTCACTTTGGTGGTGTGAGTGTAAATATGCACAAAAAATATGAAGAAGAAACAGTTAAGTACATACATACATTGAACCTTAAGTCGTGCATTAGTGCTGTAGAAAAGGAAAACTACACATTTGTAAACCGTAAGAAATATAAATATGAACATATAGCAAAAACACGTTTGCAGCCACGCTAGTCGGACTCACTCTTAAACGTTTAAGATAAATAACAGAAAATAAACAGAACAAAATTTATAACGTAAAAGCCCGTATTCTAGGCACGGAAAACATCATAAAATGTGTTAGTTAATAGTGTTCTAACAAACGAAAACATCGCTTGTAAATTTTTCGAGCAGGAAAAACAGGCACCTTGTAATGTCGTCCTGGGTTTACGACTTTCGTTTTGCCATCCTTAGAGTCCGCAAATGAAAAAAGTAATTTAGCATCAACTTAATCTTGTTCTTGCAAGTTCGTACACACAAAACATTCTTTACTGTACACTGGGATGCTGGAAGCTTGCTAAAATGTTATTTATTTTAAATGGTAACCCATTCTCTAATCTACACATTTGGGGGGTCACAAGAATGTCGACGTTTTGGGATGGTCAGTGCAGTGATTCCGTCACCCTCCCAAATCCTCCAGAACCTTCTGTGGGGCGGGTCATCCCCAAATCCTCCAGACCCCCAACTTTAATTTTTGCGGTCAAAAATCGATAGAAACCATCCAAAACTCCACTTACACCCTTCTAATTTTGACTTTACACCCTCCCCAAACTGAAAAACCAGGCTGAATCCCTGGTTCACTATTAAGACTTGCAATCAATGAGTTGTGACTATCATTGACAGGGTGCGAATCATTATTTTCTATTCACTCGTTTTTATGTTCATTATCGAATGTCATATTACACTGTAAAAAAAACAGTGGTTAACATGCCAATGTACTGATTTGCGACTTTCATATAATTAATTATTATAGAAAAAAATTACTGTGTCACACTTTGCACCTAAGGACAGGGGATTAAAACTGCTTTTCCATGACAAATGTGCTTCTACATCAGTTACCGTGAATCCAGGTGGTAATGCAGAAGAGCCTTCATGGCGAGTGGTACCGCATATTACTCTGTGAGCAAATACTATTTCGAATTCAAGCATGTACTTAAAATTACACATTTCTTGGCACAGCTGGCACACCCCACCCACCCCGAATCTATGTATTATTACCCCGTGTTTCTACTTTACTTCAATATCGTTGTGGCCCATTTCACATGCTTCCTATCTTTCTGATATGGGCACATGTTCATGATATGTGTAATAAGCTTGTAATTTGATTGTTTTATTTGTATTTTTAAGTTTACGAAATGTAAGATGCGTGTTTTAGTCCGGTGTTATACTGAAAGGTAATGTATTTATGATTTACCGATGGAATTATGACGTCAGGTCATGAGGTAACCTGATGTTTCTATATGTTGAAAATGTGTACAACAGATGGCAGCAGCGAAAATGCTGAATTAGCGAAGTGAGCCATTTTATGATTTGAATGTGTTTGAACATTATTGAAGGTTATAAAAGATTATAATTATAATTGAAAAGAAATAGTTATCATGTTTTCAAGCTTATATGAAGAGTTAGCATTTAATTGAATGTTGAATATGGCCGTGTGCACTAAGATGGCTGTACAGCGGACATGTATACTCAATAGGCGTTACACGCAGCAGAGGAAATGTATGCGATGAAATAAACCTTCTTATATTTTACCTTTTCTTTTATTATCTAACATTTCGTGTTGCACCGTATTGTGGCTTTAAGCTCTTTTTGGTGTGACATCATGAAATATACAGCCTCCTGTTAGATGTACTACGATAGTTAGTCGTAGCCCCAACTCCGTAGGCAAACTTCCATTAGTGGGGCACCCTAACTGCACTACGGGAGCATTAGAACTGTTATTAGATCAAGGGACTCAAATAAATTTATCTTCCCTGAGATTTAAGAGTAAAACAGAATACCGTGTGCGCTGTTTGTATTAAGGAGCTGGCTGGACGTAGTTTACAGAATAAAGAAATGGAAGACCGTAACCACCTTTACCTCTTTATGATAGTATTGGACGTACTAATTATAGTTATTATTTTTCAGGTGCAGTCCAAATGTTGTATAAAGATATTCCACCAAATGACAAATTAGAAGAATCAGGAGCACGAGATTGAGATGGCTTCCGAGTAAAAAGAGGAGAAAAAATGAACAAGCTTAATTATTGTGATACCAAAATGTAAATAAAGAAGTATCAATACACTTACGTATTTCTATATGAAACCCATTAATCAAGCATAGATAGCTTATATAGTCACTGGTTCAAGCCTTTTCATACTTGGAAGTACCGTTCAAAGTAAGGGAAACGTGGTGTGGCATGAATGTACTGTTTCCGAATAAAAACTTTTAGATTGTATGTGGTTAAAAGAAAAACAGATTTAGATGCGATAAAATTCGCCTAGAACATACGAAATTAATAATCTAGCTTTATGTCCCATTTCTCTCTGAATTGTTATTCAGACCCGAAATGAGTAGATAAGTTTCTGAGGATGGGCCCTATAGTTTTTGGTACTGTAGACTCTGAATCACTCCGCTAAATGGAGACCAGCGGGGATGGATCCAATGATCTCAAGAACAGAATGCACGCATACTAACCTCGGGACATTGTTAGATAATTTTTTATGTATAGTGTGCGGAAAGTTGTAAAGCAAAACGTGTCGACGCGCGCAGAATTTTCACTCTATTGTCAAAGTAACGGTACTATAGTACAAAGTCAGCTTGAAAAATGTGATATGAAATTCCAGCAGTTAATGTTTTATGTGCTTTTGCGTTTAAAAGAAAATATCTAACCTTTATATTATTTCCTTCCCCCAAACACTGAAATCTGCGGAGTAAAATGGCAATGTGAAAATTTTGCGCCTCATA
>JAGDQP010035206.1:0-19703 GCA_022664845.1 Lepisma saccharinum
TTATGAAATCGGGTCCATCATTTTGACTTACCCTGTATATAAAACTGTATGTAAAATAAATAAATATTCACAATGCAATTTAAATAATGCGGAAAAAAAAACATACGTTCGTTAAATCCTTATTTTATAACAACTCCAGAAACTAAAATGCTAGTTGTCTTCTTTAATTGTATATACAGATGCTTATCAGAATAATGGAAACACCTGTAGTTGGCAACACGTCAGATGTATGGGTTGGCAGTGGTGTCGTGGCGACCGCAGCGCCGGACTGCTGGTGGTGGTGTGTTAGGTCGGTCTCCATACTACGTCAGGCGTCGTGGAACAGGAGTGTGCAGTGGCTGCAGCAGACGGAGGTAGTGTAAAATGGGAGACCTCTCAGAGTTTCAAAGAGGGCAAATTGTTGGTGCGCGGTTATGTGGAGTGAGTGTGACGGCAGTGGCTAGTGTGTTAGGTGTGTCGCCAGGGACAGTGTCGAAGGTGATGACGGCCTACACAACACACGGGAAAACCACATCGGGGAAGCGGAACAGTGGGCGGAAGAAAAGCATCAGTGACAGGGCACGCCGGGTATTAAAGCGCATTGTCACGCGGAACCGTCGTGCCACTGCGGCGCAAGTGACGGAGGAACTCAATCAGCACCTCCCCCAACCTGTTTCGACAATCACAGTCCGCCGCGAATTACATGACATGAACTTACGGGGTCGTGTTGCACGGGCCAAACCTCTCATCAGGGACCAGAACGCTTTAGCACGCCGCAAATGGTGCCGCGACCATGCAACTTGGACCGTTGACGACTGGAAACGTGTGGTATGGTCGGATGAGTCACCATTCACCCTATTCCAAACCACGGGCCGTGTTTATGTGTGGAGAACGCCCAAAGAAGCGTATGATCTGCAGTGTCTCCGCCCAACTGTGAAACATGGCGGCGGCACGGTGATGCTGTGGGCCGCAATATCATGGTTTTCATTGGGTCCTGTGGTCACACTTCGCGGACGCATCACTGCCAACGATTATGTCGCAATTTTAGGAGACCACTTGCATCCTATGGTCCGGATGGTGTTCCCGGACAATGACGCCATATTCCAGGATGATAATGCACCCATTCACACAGCTGGAGTTGTTGCAGCGTGGTTTGAGGAACATCGGGATGAAGTTCAACACCTCCCCTGGCCCGCCCAATCCCCAGATCTCAACATAATTGAACATCTGTGGTCCATCTTGGAAACACGACTCCGGCGACGATTTCCACCTCCATCCTCTCTCACAGAACTGGCCGATGCCCTGCAGGAGGAATGGTGTAATATTCCACTTGCTACTATTCACGACCTCTATGCCTCCATCCCACGTCGCATCAAGGCTGTTCTGAAGGCGAAAGGTGGCCCGACACCATATTAATCTGGTATGTTGCACTTTCGTTCAGGTGTTTCCAATATTCTGATAAGCATCTGTAGTTACATATATACAATATGCTCTTACCTACAAGAGGCATCTGAACGAAATAAAAAAGCTATACATTTTCAAAACCTCGTGGTATTGTTTGAATTAGGTTGCCTCGTGGAATTGTTTGAATCATTCAGTAAGTCTAAGAATTGTTGGTACCATATTTATTGCTTTAACAAGATGAGACAACCTATTCTACGAAGAATATAAAAAAAAATCATTTGAGCAACTTATTCGGATTTCCTCCTGTCATTTCGATCTCTCACTGTGCTGATGCCCTGCCTTTCCCGGTTTTCATGAGAGAACAAAAGACAAACGCATAGCGTATCATTGTATGAATATCAAATAGAAGTGCATTTCCATCAAGAAAAAAATGGTATTATATAACACCTAGTGAAGTTTAAGCATAAAACTATCACTGAAAATTGTTTCTGTAGATTAGGAAATCTCACAAACGTTCAACGTTGTGCTTTCCACCATTTTAGAAGGTTTAAGAGCACAATATAAATTCAATGTTTAATTAACGTTTAATACTGGTCATTCTTTAAACGTTTATTAAATTACGTTGATAAAACGTATAAATCAAGGTCACCAAATACAACGTTGTCAAAATTCAACGTTTATAAAACGTTAATTCAACATTGTGTGCTATGTGGGGTGTAACACACGTGCTTTGTTTGCGCGTGGTGCGGTTGCAATTTCGGGGGAGCTCATTGAGCATACTGGTTTGGAATACATTGCAATCAGAGATTCCGCCAGAATTTTAAGACTGAGGGTTTAATGTCAAAATGGGGAGGGTGTGAGAAGAGTTTTGCAATACCACTTGCCTAGGAGACATTATGCTTTCCAACATACTCCCGAAGCTTGAAACAAGAGATTATCACCTTTACCATTCCTTGCATATCTACATTCGTGGTAAATCCTTCGCCAAACAGGAAGATTCGCGGCAGGCACTAACGACCTTCTTTGCGCCCATTGACAATCAAAAACGGCAATAACGTTTTTGTATTTTGTACTTACCAAAGACAAAAATGTAAGTTCGCTTTCAATTTTATAATATTTGTTTCACAGTCCTCTACTGCACTCGTTAACAAACGCTTCCTTTTCCTAATGTTGGACAACAAACAACTTTCCTCTGAAATAAAAATATCAGTTATTTATTACTTTTGGTGCGCTAAAGTCGAATATGACAGTAAAAGTTTTCGAACGGCTCTTGTTCACACTGTAAAAAATAGGAGACACAACTCCAAGTAAATAGAGGCAGCTGAGTTGCATGTCGGAGTATTTGCCCCCCCTCCCCCTGAACTCAAAAAGCTTTGGAAACAAATCTTGGACAAGAAACACGACGGAAGGGAATTATACCCAAAGAACAAGTTCCAATGTTATTGAAGAGATTGATGTATGCTTTGTCTTTTAAACTTCAAAGCAATCTCTAAAGTGCTTTTATAGCAACTAGCATTTATCCCTTCGACAAGCAAACTGTATTCAAAAAGCTTCCTGGCAGTAACAGTGTCACATGTAAAAGGGTCTTTTCGGAATTGCTGAACGAAGGAAGAGGTTTTAGCTCAGATAGAATTCGCCACAGAAGAGGGAAGAAAGTGAACGTAACACCAGGAGCACAAATTAATTTGGAATGCAACGAAACCAATAATAAACGCGAATCTGAAAAACTTCCAGAGCTTGAAGTGGCAAATACCGGTAATGACTGCACTCTGGAAGAGCCAAGAAAAGAAAAGAAAAGGAAAAAAGCAGACAATTTTTGTTCAATTTACAAGTGTGACTTTGGATTGGACTAGAAAGGAGAAGATTGGATTTGTTGTGTGTCGTGCAAGTTATGGGTCTGGGGTGTATGTAATAAAGGGTAAAAAAATACGTATTATGAGTGTAAAAATTGCGAAGAGAACATTTATTCTGTAAACTGCATAGTGTGTAAATTGCGTGTAATATATTTTCATTTCTCTTTATTTGATCCTTACTTTGTTGAAAGTTTTTTTAAAAATAAAAACGGGTAAATAAAACCAAAATAGTCTCCTAAATGCTTCCTTTTGGCTTGTATTGTTAAAATGTATTTGTGTGTTTTTTTTGTTTTTTTTTAAAGAAAATCAAGTGTTCAACTAATAATCCCAAATTTTACACAGAAATAAAAGCAAATAACATGTCAAATTTGCCCCAAATCGTGGGGCTACTTGGACACGAATTTAAGGTTGAATTTTTGTGTGTGGGTTTTAGTGTAAAGAAATTATATTAGGTGAGGTTTATAGCCAAAGGACTATTTGGTGTAATTGCACACGTGACATTCTATCGAAGAAAAATACGAGAATTGTGTTTAATAAACGGTCCAAACCATGTCAAAGTACCCACCCCACTCTACAGTATGTAATAGGCATCGTAATCGAAGCCGCTCTTAACATTTTGCGTGTCCTCCTTTACAACTTATACCTTGTGACGGGGTTGCCGAGTCCCAATAAAAACGGCTTTACACTTGATGACAAATGTTGATGCAATTTTTAATATACAGGGTGTAACAAAAGTCCCTTGTCATAGGCCAACTTGGTTATGAGTGCAGATATGAAAACATGTCAGAGGAAAAAGTGGCTGGAAATGATCGGTTTGCAATCTAAACTAGTTGAATTTTCAAAATCGGACCAGCCGTTTGAACTCCACACTGGTGGAGCGCTCAATGAGAACGAAATATGCAACGTTGCCAGTCGTACTGTGATAATCATAGGCGCGTTATGTCATGTAGTAATGAAACGGAAAGCAAGGAAGAAGTATGCCGGAGGGAAGGAACAAGAATACCACACATCTCGGTTGCAATCATTACCGTAGTGGGGTTCAGGGGCGGGTGATGAGAAATTCGTAAAGCGTTAAAAGTTGAAAGTTGTAAATGTCATAACATGTGGGCCAAACGTCACAGGTGCGTTTCGGACAACTAAAGATGAAAGAGCGTTCCAATAAACATGGGTCCTACGCCGCCTCGTTTTCGAGATACAGGGTTGTCAACTTGGAATCCAAAATCGCCTCCTGACCAGTGGAATTGAAGACAAAGATGTGGACGAACGTCGGGAGATTATTCCTGACACCAAAACAAGTAATAAAGTCCTCTTGAAGTTGTCGAATGCCGGTTGTTTTCGAGATACATGGTTGCCAACGTGGAATCCACAATCGACTTCTGATGATTGGAGTTGACGAGAAAGACGTGGAATCCTTCGGTAGATGATCTTGAGATCATAACAAACAAGAAAGTCCTCTTACACTGTGTTCCAATTTCTGTGCGTGTATGAAATACAGGGTTGCCAACTGTGTAAGGCAGTATCGAGCATCACCCCAAAATAATTTATGAAAAAGGCAGCAAAAAAGGTACGCTGGTAACCTGATACCTATGAGAGGGTGACACTTGACAAAGCACACATCAGCTGTGTCGCACAAGCAGTGGTACCACTCCAACACAAAGGCATAGTTTGTTAACTGGAACATATACTTTTTATCGCATCAAAAGCTGTGGTATAAGTAGTGAATGAAATTAAGCGAAAGTAGATTTGTCAGTGTTACTACCGTAGCTATGAGGTTCGAACATGGAGAAAGTACGGTGTCCGTATCGAGAAACGAAAAAATGTTATTGCAACATTGCAACAACACAAGTTATTGCTATTAAACTACTAGTCACCTATTTTGTATTGTACGTATCTGAGGCTGAGCAGATTCGAAACCGAAGGCCATCCCGATAAAGGTATCCATGTTTTGCCTTACTTTCATAATCCCAGTCACGAAATTTAGGTGTCTTTCCTCTTGCACACGGTAGAGTTCAGGCGTTTCCTCAATCACACAGTGCATTTCAGTGTATTTCCCTCAGTCACACCACGGTACACATTTGACATAAAGTACCATGACTACGTAGTGTTGTGTGTAAGTAGGAACGGTGACAACGCGTTACCTCGGGGAGTGGATAGGTGCGTGGGCTCGAATCCCACATTGACATGCGATGCTTATAGGTATTAGAGTTTCACGGTTTTCAATGTCGGGTTTAGTGGCATACGTGTGAATAAGGATGACACATCCAAGGTACAGAAAGCATATTGAAGCATCGTTTCTATGGTTTGGAGGTATGGAGGATTATTATGCAGTGTTGCAACCCCAAAATTGGTATTTTCGTATCTCTCGGGAAACGTTGGAGATGTCGATTCCACACAAACGCCATCCGGATTGTTGAGGTATAGCAACAATGTACGTGACGTTTTCCACATTAAATCATATGGGACATTTTCTTTCTACGCTATTCACAACTGTACCGTTTTGGGGGGCTCCTCTGTCACAGCCGTTACGCACTGCATGCTGTGTATTCTGTTGTTTACTCCCTACACTGCAGTCTTTCATTCTACAGTATTGGTATTGTGCTACATTTGTTCGTTTCTCGATACGGACACCGTACTTTCTCCATGTTCGAGTTTCATAGCTACCGTAATTGGCAACACTGACAAATCTACTTTCGCTTAATTTCGTTCACTACTTATACCACAGCTTTTGATGCGATAAAAAGTATATGTTCCAGTTAACAAACTATGCCTTTGTGTTGGAGTGGTATCATTGCTTGTGCGACACAGCTGATGTGTAGTCCCCCTCTCGTAGGTATCAGGTTACCAGCGTACATTTGTCATTTGCTGCCTTTTTCATAAATTATTTTGGGGTGATGCTCGATACTGCCTTACACAGTTGGCAACCCTGTATTTCTTACACGCACAGAAATTGGAACACAGTGTAAGAGGACTTTCTTACTTGTTATGATCTCAAGATCATCTACCGAAGGGTTCCACGTCTTTCTCGTCAATTCCAATCGTTAGACATCGATTGTGGATTTCCCGTTGGCAACCATGTATCTCTTACAACAACCGGCATTCGACAACTTCAAGAGGACTTTATTACTTGTTTTGGTGTCAGGAATAATCTCCCGACGTTCGTCCACATCTTTGTCTTCAATTCCACTGGTCAGGAGGCGATTTTGGATTCCAAGTTGGCAACCCTGTATCTCGAAAACGAGGCGGCGTAGGACCCATGTTTATTGGAACGCTCTTTCATCTTTAGTTGTCCGAAACGCACCTGTGACGTTTGGCCCACATGTTATGACATTTACAACTTTCAACTTTTAACGCTTTACGAATTTCTCATCACCCGCCCCTGAACCCCACTACGGTAATGATTGCAACCGAGATGTGTGGTATTCTTGTTCCTTCCCTCCGGCATATTTCTTCCTTGCTTTCCGTTTCATTATTACATGACATAATGCGCCTATGATTATCACAGTACGACTGGCAACGTTGCATTTTCCGTTCTCATTGGGCGCTCCACCAGTGTGGAGCCCAAAGGGCTGGTCCGATTTTGAAAATTCAACTAGTTTAGATTGCAAACCGATCATTTCCAGCCACTTTTCCCTCTGACATATTTTCATATCTGCATTCATAACCAAGTTGGCCTATGACAAGGGACTTTTGTTACACTTATATAATTTTTTTGTAGTGAGAAAGGCATTTGTGCCACACTCTGGCTAGGGTCAGAAATACTCCTTTTTGTAACTGACTCATGTAGTGTAAAATTTGTCAGTAATGACGTCCCATAAGTATGTGAATAATCGAGATAATTTTTGTTATGTTTGTTGGAAGTGACTTTTGGAAGACTATCACTTCGATAGTGAAAAAAGACGTCTTAGTTGTACTTGAGATGCAAGATTGGGGGGCCAAAACAAGGCCTGGACCTCACACCTGTGCTGTAGTACGTGTTCTAGAAACCTTCCATGGTCTCTCAAATGCGTAAAGTACCGATGACATTTACTTATCCTTTAGTGTGGACGAACCAAGAAAATAAGCAAATGAATGCTTCTTCTCCATGGTACTACCTGTTTCTAGAGGCATCAAGAGAAACAAAGAGGGGGGTTTACAATGGCGTAGCCGAATATGCAATCAGCACTTAGACCAATGCCGCAAGCGGAAGAACTTCCACTTCCCATACTTCCGAAATAATTTTCCATTAATTCGAATGGGAGTAAGAAAAGTAGCAAGCTATTGTCTTCGGAATCCATCGACCACACATTCTCACAGAATAAGATTTTAACCATTATATTCGCTATCTTGAGCAGTCAAAGGCCAGATCGGCGTTACTAGGATGAAAGCTTCAACAATCTAATCTTCTTACGAGGATATTTTTGACCCATCACGAGTATTTTGTACGTACGAATAATTCGAGAGTCGAAAGTCGGATGAAGGTCTTGTAACAGCCATGCACCGCATTAGGTCAGCTTTCAAATACATGGCTAACACATTCCGTTGATTTAAAAAAGAAGCTAAAATTTTGTGGTGCCCTCAAGATCATTGATGAGAGTTTAAACGTGTAGGGGAAAGAATTCTGGTAAATGTTCTTCTGGTGCAAATGGCAGAAAACTATAATGAACCAATTAAAACATGTTTACTCTGTACAAAAAATGCAACATGTTCTTAAATATCACTTGGTCCCGTTCCACTTAAACCATTTTCTCCGATGGATGTGACATGGTTAGTGTTAAACGTGGGGAATATTTCAATCAGGATAGCAGAACATTGGGGAAATGCTACCAGAGAAAGTGATTCATTTCAATGTTGGTTAATTTTGATTAATGTTAAAAAAAAATGATCCGGAACAAACATACAAAGGACAAGAAAACAACAATGGGCGGCGTAACAGCGAATATTGACATAGATGTAAGTATATATTACACTACTATGCAAAGAATTAGCAATTTGTAACAAACAATAAACAACTTTGAGTTTTTATTTTCATATTACCGTTCAGACCCTCGAAATCTATAATAAATTGTTAATTTATAGCAAGGAGTATTAGATGTATTTGCTCAAAGCATTCGAAGATAACAAATAAGAAATCCCAATTAATAAGAAATTATTTATCAATTGATACTAATGAAAGGTAATAGCGTGTCAGAAGTTAATTACAAGTTGATAAAATTAGTTGTTCTTAACAAAGTTTATTTTGAATGATACACTATGAAAGCTGAGATCTTATATCGAAATCCTATTAAGAACTCGTTCAAACATGCTTATATAATACTAAAAATAATAGTTTTTGGAAAAAAGTAGGTTTACTGTTTATTTGTTTGAGCTAGAAGTTTCTCATAAAATCGACGTGTAAAAACTGGAAAATACTTCAACCGGACGTAGTTCTAAATTCCGCGGAGAGATGGTGCTAGATGTCTGAGTTGTTCCACTTCAGACTGATAAATTTAGTTGCCGGTTGCGTCAACAGTTTCGGCGGTGCTAGCATAAAAATGTATCTCTGGTCAGTAGTAGATAGACATTCCCCGTAATAATCCCTAATAGTACGTAGTGTCATCTGCTGCCTACTAACTCAATTACATACTTTCAAGGATGAAAAAAAGCATATTATACATATCGATATTATAGTCAAGAGAGGGCACAGTCTATCATGTCTCATTTTTACTACTCTCACGAAGCACTCGAAATGTTATGATACAGAAATCAAGAATAAAAATGAAAACAAATTATGTATGCTGTTATTCTAGTATTGTAGTTATTATACTAGTTACAGTAACCATCAAAATTGTAATTCGAATGACAGATATCCATTATGAATTTCCCGAAATATATCATGTATCCTAGAAATCCCTTGACGAATCACCAAATAAACTATGATGAATACTTTAAATCAATTAAACTTTGTTGAGCCACGGATCCCTTTAAAAAATCTGATAAAATCTATGAACCTACCTCCAACAACAACAACAACAACAACAACAACAACAACAACAACAAAAATAAAAAAGTAAATAAATAAATAAAAAATAAGGCTCAATCGAAGTCGGTTTTCACGCCTTTTTCGTTTTACTTCTAGTGTTCAAATTTCAGTACAACAAAACAGAAATTAACTTTGACAAACCAAAGTTCGTTTCGCATTTCAATAATTAGTTTTAATTAAATGCTAGTAGTAATTACAGGATTGTGTGCAGACACTTTTAAGACATTATTCTGCCCCAAAAGGGTCTGCACACAATCCTGAGTTCACTATTAATATTTTATTAAAAGTAATTGTTCTTATTACTGAAGGACGAAATGAACTTTAGTCCGAGAAAGTTAATTTCTGTTTTCTTCTACTGAAAACACTTTAGGTAACACGAAAAAGGCGGAAAAACCCACCTGGATTGAGCCTTAAGTTACAACCCAGTACTAATTTTAAAGAATGATAATCAAAACCGTTACGATATATTATTAGTTTGTTCAACAAGGGATACACGTACTTCACGATTGCAAGGCCACTTAGTAAACAAAAGTACATATTTTTGAATGCAATTTTGAAGGTCTTTTGACAACTATGGTTCAGGCCGTATGGATGATAATGGGATAAATTGGTGGAATGAAGAAAGTGGGAGGAAACGGGAGCTCCGCGAGAAAAGCCACGTTAATTCACCACAAATCTCACATAGCATGAGCAGGGATTGATCCGACGACCCCTAGCACCAGAGGTGAGGGCTTTACCAACTGAGCCAGCGTGGCCCGCAAAAGATACGTATGTCACAATTGCTAATAATCTGTTACTGTGACAGTAACTGTGTCTGATTAGATTGTTAACAAGGTCCGTTCACATAAATCACGCATGAGGCAAACTAAAGTAATTCTAAGTAAAATAAGTAATGCGCTTTATTTTTTTGCACAGACGCTGGATGACTACTATCTGGAGGTGGTCATAGATCAGGACCGCAGCCAAAAATGTGAGCTTGCCTAACGCTTCCAGGTCTATGATGAAACAGAGAGGCTTCACCTGCATCGCATACGAAAGGCGTATATGTTGAGCAAGTGGGCCCCCCACAAACTGTCGGAAGCCAACAAGGATGAATGAATGGCAGCCTGTTTATCATTGCTTTCTCGTCACTGCACCTATATTCCCTCAAGTACTCAGGAATTCCATACAGCAACTTCTTGGAAGGCACTGTACCATCCACCGTACTACCCGGACATTGCATTAACAAATGTTAACCCTGGACAACAACCTTGGTCAGAAATCCTTCGGCAAGGAGGCAGACTTGTGGCAGGCACTCACCGATTTCTTTGAATTCAAGATCCCCAGGATTACTGACAGGACATTTCGCAGCTGCGTGAACGTTTGCGAAAGCTGCTGCATGCCGAGGGATAGCGGTTATAATTTATGTGTACTTTTGTGTTAATTTCCAAAACAGCAAGAACTTTTTGGTTACATTGTATTAACATGTTCAGCGATCAACAATTCTAGCACTGTGAAAATTCTGAACTTCTATGTTTTTTATTATTAATAATAACCACGGTTAAGCCGTGGCTAATACCCTCTCAAAGGGTTACGCCCTTTTCTTGGGAAGAGGTATAAAAGGTGTGGGAGTATTCCGAAATTGGAGATGATCTATGTGTTTCAAAGGGGTCATAATTATACTTTATTTCATTATTCAAAACTTAAGACTATTACGGTATTTCATCGTAATCATATGTCGAGGTAGGATTTATTCATTATATACTGATGAAGTGCATGCAAGCCACAAACACAACATTAAGGGAAATTAGTATTGACAAATGCATATTATCTTGTCCCCGGGGTGACGCAGTGCACTAATGAGATACGAGGTGAGCCCTATACGTTCCAGATGTATTACAGTGCATTTGATGGCATGATATGATCAGGTGGGGGTAGGTGAGAGAAAGGGGTAAGGTGTAGAATGTCAGGATCGTTGTAATGGAGAATTTTGAGGTAGATACTGATTAAGAGGAGGAGCGGATTGTCTTGTAGAGTTGGGCGTTGAGGGTCGTATTTTGAGTCCTGATGTATAGTGTCTAATAGTAATGGATGAAAGGTTTCAAAGCGTTGAGTGATATATCGGGTGCGTAGTGTTTTTAAATGAAAGACAATATGGGGGAAGCCAATTCGTGCACAGAGATCAGCAGTGAAACTAGTGAGTTTAATTCTATATGCAATTCGAAAGGCGTGTCGTTCAAAGATTTTGAGTTTTCTATAGAATGATATTGGTGTGGCAAGCCATGCGATGTGTCCGTATGCTAATACTGGGCAAAAGAAAGCTTTTTAGGTGTTTAGAATGGTTTTTGGGGCTAGACGCCAGGTTGTGTCAGCTAATTGCTTCAGAAGATTGAGACGTTGTAGACTTAACTGGTGAGGCATTTTAGGTGCGGTATTTCAGGTGAGATGATAATAGTATGTCAGTTCTAAGAATTTTACAGTATGCGATGGGCAGATTGGTGTACCTTGTACATGAAGTAGGCGTGATGGTTTGCTTTGAACACGGGAGCATTGTTTTAGAGGTGGAAAAACTATTCTTGGGTTTTATTTCCGTTGATTTTTAGTTGCCATTCAGAGCACCAGTTACGTAAGACGTCAATAGCAGTCTGCATAGTTCTTCTGTTTATCTGTTGGATAGTTTGGGCTGTTGCTAAGAACGTTGTGTCGTCGGAGTACTGATAGAAGTAAATATTAAGTGGCATGGTAGGAAAATCTGTACAGAGTATGTAAAATAGAGGTGACAGAGCGGAACCTTGTGGAACACCAATATGGAGGAAGATGGGGGTATGAGCTAATGTTATTGATATGAACATAGGCGAGTCGGCCGGTGAGAAAATTATAAATGTATCGAAAGTATGCAAGTGGGAGATGAAGTTATCGTAATTTATGCAGTAAGCCATGATGCCCGACTTTATCAAAAGCTTTTTCTAGGTCAAAGTGTGGAAGGTTTAGAGCTATTGACATGATTGGTAATGTGGTTGGTGAGTTTTGGGAGTTAATTCTGGATACTGTATCCTGGTCTGAATCTTGTCTTATGGTCGATAAGAAGGTGGTGATCATACAAGTGGTAGTAAAGGCGTTTAACGATGATGCGTTCCAGGATTTTACTGAGGTTTGGGGTTAACTGAATTGAGTGATACGAGGAAATGGTTTCAGGTGGTTTGTTGGATTTAAGGAACGTTAATATTTGGAAGTTTTCCATTGTTCTCGTATATATCCGGTGCGTAGAATGAAGTTATATATGGATGTTATTAGTAGGAAAAGTCGATATGGTTCTTTCTTAATATGTCTGTACGTAATTCCATTCATGCGTGGAGCTGTATTCTTCTTTCGTGCGGTAATGGATATGACATCTTCTACGGTGATTGGTTCAGTGAGAGGCTGCTTTTCGTTGATATGATGGTCGATGCTAGGTTGCAGTACTTGTGATTTTAGATTCAAGCGAAAAATTGCAGGGTGGTTTCTCTCCATGTGTATGTATGGTGGTGTAAATATCTCTTGTAAGTACACCGCAAGTGTTGTTTTTTTCTACGTCGGTCGAATGTGGTTGGTTTAACTGTAGAAGTGGATGAGTTGTTTTTGTCTGTTGTCCTATCAATAGATTGAAGCTAACTTGTGTGACAGAAACGCACGAAATAAGGTTACAAGATAATAATGTTATCTGCAACATTAGATATAATAGTAATTGTTATATATCTTTATAATGTATGTGCTAATGTAGTTCCAACATTTATTTCGATAACTTAGTGATGATTTATTTTATTATATCAATCATTTTATGTTATTTTAAATCAATTTATCATTTCACTATTTATCTTGATGAAGCATGAATGTATCTCTGTGCATGTTTTCGTCACTATTAACCTAATACGCAAAGAAAGTAGCCGGGTGACGTGAGGAGAAAGAAACTAGGCTTGACTAAAGGAATGATTGGAGCGACAGTTATGACGTCATTTTTCTGTTCAGTTGCCTTCTGTGTGTCAGTAGCGAATATGTTTTCTGTTCAGTCTGTTTCCGTGTTTATTCCACTCACTTGTCTGCGAATTCTGTGCTTTCATGGTACTAAGGCAGAGAAGACAGCTCTCTCTCGATTTATTACAACACAGCTCATTGAAGAATAATAACATGTGGCTACAATGTGTAATACACATAGTTAGGTATCCAATGCAACTTTTCTTACGTCCTGTTAGTAGGTGGGTAGAACGAAAGATAGATCTCTGTTCTTTCCTTATTACCAGTTAAGTTCAAACCACGGTTCATGGCCAGGCGCCGTTTTATACCTGATTCTGTTTCTAATATTTCATTTTTATAAACAATAAAGAAATAACTCTTGTTACAGCAAAACATCTTAAAACTCCATGAAACTTATAAAATGATAATTATTGACGAAATTAATAATTACCAATATCATTATCATTTTTATGATCTATTACATATAAACCCCAAATTACAAAAATAAAAAGATATTATTTTTACATTTAATCATTTTATGTTTTAACTCTGTAAATCTATGAACACCTTTTCATTATATTTTCTCTTATTTTGTGCAGTGACGTATTAAATGTAATTTAAACGCTAATTATAATACAATAAATCATGAATAATAATATCACAATAATTGATTAATGGATGATACAGTATTACAGTTGTTTTATAGTTTACAGTCAAGTAAATATCAACGAGAATACAAAAAAAAGTAATCATTGCTTCATTATTTCAAATAGCAAGAATATAATTATTATTTATTTCAATTAACAATTCGTGTATTTTTTGTATCATACATTTACATTTTAACTTTGTCACACGCTTGGGTCAAATTAATCCCCCACACTAGACTTCAAGAGTTAACCATGATCACCTAACCCCTCCCTCCCTGTTGGCTAAAAGTAACAAGTTTAAACAAATTCTGCATAAAGTAGTTTCTTTGTAAACAACTGTCCAAATAGGAGTAAAAAAAATAATTAGAGCGTTTCCACATAAATAAAAACGTTATAAATACGAGAGATAAGTGGCATCTCTCTACATTGAATGCAAATTAGCGTTGAACGATATCCATGCTGGATGGATGGGGCTTGGGATGAATAATTAACGATGGATTGGGGTCAAGAAAACGATATAATGACCACTTACTTTTCTTCTCTTTCATGACTTAGTCGCCAAAACAGTTAACTGGATAGGGTTTTCGACTTATTCTATACTTGGGGAAACCTGGATTAGTCCCCAAACAAAAGTTACTTAAGAAAACTTTTGTATGCTGTCTATAATGTATATATGTATGCTTTTGTAAGTATCTATTAACTTTTGTATGCTTTAAAGTCTCACTGGCAGCGATGTTGTTTTTAGCGAATTGTAATTAGCTATGCTTGTATTAATGGGAAATATATCAATCGGTTAATTCAAATATCAAATGTGACTACAGTTCATCCTTTGCAAAACTAAACATTGTACAGCATTTCATTTCACGATTATTAAAACGTCTCGCAAATTGCCTAACATGGGATGCCGGGATTCCGACAAACTAAATATTGCACTAAATATTAGGGTGGTGAACCATAAGAATCAATTATAAAATAAACTGAACACTTTGTAACAAATAGTCCAAAGTTATTTATTGTAACAGATATCTGCATGGTAGAATTATCTGAGATACTAATTCAATATAACGACCATTGTCGATGGTCACCCATAATTTTTGGGAATGAATTTAATTTGTACACTGCTACTACATATAAATATTATTCAACGAAATGAGCAATTCGTTCATTATTGCATCAGATTTTACCTGACTCATGACGGTCGAAGATAATGACGCAGACTTGAGTCGTCATTAAAATATTGTCTAGCCAAATTTCGTACAACTTGAATCGCTGTAAACGTATCAGCGCAGAGGCAAAACTACCCGCGCTCAAAATATATATTTTGTTATTATCTTTAACGGCTTCAGTCAAGAGAGGATTCAGAAAGGGGCATGCATAGATCGCACGCGCCCTCTCCTCAAACGAAAACAATTTGTTATCCTATATTTAACTAATTTATGCCAGAGAAAACTTTAATATGTTCTGTTTTACTACCAAATTGATTTTGTATTCATGACAGCGAACCCTCACGAAAAACTTTGGCCCGTATGTAGCTTCAATATACTACATATTCTTACAGTTCCGAAGATTGCTATTAAACATTAAAGTTAGTAAACAACTTGCAAGACAATCTCTAAACTACTTTAGAAATACAATATCCTTAATTATAATTATTACTAAAAATAAATCTTAATGCCTGACTTCTTTGTAGCCGACACGCAACTTTCAAAAGGTGTTTCTGGGAGAAAAATTAATCTCTTCAAACAACAAAAACGGATTTTCATTTTAGCAAGTTTTCGGGATAAAAAAGCACAAGAAGCAAGGAAAATAAAATGAGAAACACAACAGTAAATAAATATTTACTAACAGAAAGCTCCTGAAGATGTGCTTTGCGTCACTCGGCCAATTTGGTCACTACGACTTTGACCAAATTGGTTATCTTTGACTTCTGTTTATGTGGAATTGTAACGAAACCTTTCACATATCTGAGAAATAGCATTGCTAGGCTACTCATACAGTGGTGGCACGGAATACGAAACTAACGGTCAAGGACTGCGTCCGTGCGTTGCTCAGGTATAAAGGAGGTAATTTATTGACAATGAGTAGTAGCCTGACTCACTTGTGAGTGTCTATCAAGTCCTGACTCGAAAGTCCGCGTTTGCAATCAAATTAAACCAACCAATCACAATCTTGACATTTGCAAAGATATTTTAAAGGAATCCTTCTCACAATTGTAAATCTAAATGCTTCGCGAGATAAGACACAGTCAAAGTGATAGAGATAGGCCGAGTCATAGTGAAGCTTCTATAGTTTATTGTACAAAGTATATATTCTAGAGTTTGAACAATTCACGCGTATTCGCGGACAAACGTCTATATGAGATTTTTTTTACAAATTGCATCGATATTCGGAAATTTGTATAGGGAAATGTACTACAGAAACTGTGGACAAAAGTCTATATTATATAGGCTTCCCGTGAGTGAGCGGCCATTTAATCATTGCATTTTGTTTATAGAACAAAAGTCAATGTTACATCATACCGTGTGACACCGCACTGATGAATTGATTCAACTTCCTGGCCATTCTTTTCAATGTACACGAAATGTAACATACGTCTTGGTCGGACAACTGTCTTAGTTGAAAAGCATACAGGTTCTTTAATTTTTCCAGTGGAGAAGGCAAGTATTAGCACGTAGAAATAGGAAATTTATTGCTTGCAGTAAAATGTCAAGTACACTCAATTATATATTGAAAAGTCTTAAATAATATAGTGTC
The DNA here is from genome assembly GCA_022664845.1 of Lepisma saccharinum. Taxonomy (NCBI): domain Eukaryota; kingdom Metazoa; phylum Arthropoda; class Insecta; order Zygentoma; family Lepismatidae; genus Lepisma; species Lepisma saccharinum. The sequence continues at coordinate 16,605 of JAGDQP010035206.1, forward strand.
GTTTTCCATTTTATATGGTTCGAATTTAGTAAAGAATGTATTAAGGATTTGATAAGTAAGACAGATCAAATAGTACTGTTTTTCAAATACTCTACATATAGCTTCTCCATGTCTTCCGAGATAGATTGTGGCAGCCAAATATCAGTTTGAAATTGCACACAATTTCTTAAATAGAAAATCAAATAATTCTAAGATGTAAATAAAATTATAGGACAATAGTGTTATTAAAATTACCTATTTCTCCATACTCCATCAAGGCTAAATGGTACGTACAGAAGACTGGAAATTTTTTTGCTCTGTACCGAGTATAAAAATATTTCTAATTCTATCCGGAAACAAAACCTTACATAAAGTTACATGCTAGTAAAACTTACAGTTAAGTTTATACGAGATGTGTCTTTTTCCGGACAAGTAAAACATTGTCTTCCTTGCAATGAACCACATCAGTCATTGAAATTTCCAAGTTGTATTCACAAAAAGCTGATTTACTGACCCTAGTGCCTTAACATAACTCTTCCATCATTTCTACCAATCACTGTTGCCAGTTAATGCACTCTGTAATATTAGTCACTTCATTGTAATATTTCCGTGCCACTGTAAACAGCCGATGCCTCGTTTTATTAAATATATTTTTCAACATTTGTATTAAATTGCTAAACATCCACAATTAATTCGTTCCTTTTCTCTCTGACTTTGTGTATACATGTTAAAACGTGACAGCGTGAAAACCTATTTTACTCGAATCATTGCGGAAGGTTAAATATATTTACGAAAAAGATTTTGTTACAGTTAGACAAAGAAAGATTTGCGTTCCTGTGTACGAAATAATATACATTTTATATAATTATGTGAACTTTTTGATAATAAAAGTTGAATGATATGTGACCGTAATTCTGGAAATCAGATACGTTTCAAAAGATAGGTGAATACATACTTCGCTTAAGGGAATGACAAGATTAAAGTTTGAGAACCGTCTCAAAGTTCAAAAAGACAATTCATGCATTTTATCTGCAATTTTATTTGAAATTCCGTATTCGTTTTAGTGTCAAAATACGTAAGCCTATCACATGAGACGCTATAGGTCTAACGTGCATATAGGCTACAAATACAATTTCAACTTCATACTAATTTAGAAGAATGATATAACAAACACAACAAAAGTTCAATAGAAAGAATTTAGTAATAGTTTGAAAGTATTTTTGTGATTGAAATTTAAAAAAAATAAAATTGAAACAAACTAGCGAATAGACTTGCATATATTATTTATTCGTTGTAAGACAAGATATCATTTGACATAAATTAATCAACCAAAGTGACATTGTTTCAATGACGTATTTAAACGTTGTTGCTTTCTTTGCTTATCCCTTAACAACGACTCCACCAAGTCCTGTAGTCCAAAGAGGAGAACGGACTCCAACAAGCGGTGAGCCAAGAAGACCACCTCCAATCACAGGTGATCCAACTCCAAGCGATGATACTCCAAGGGGAGATCCAATCACTGAACCTGCGAGACCAGAACCCCAGAGAGGAGATACCAAAGCTCCAGATCCAATAACTCCTGCATTAACGGCAGCGACAGCCATCAGGGCAAATACAGCAACGCAAACCTATTCGAAAATAGAATACATATATGCATTATTGCAAATTCATTTGAAACAATTTTTCTTCTATGAATCAATCCATTCCCACCATTCAAAGTGCAGAACGAATTATGGACATTAGTTCCTATTGTTATCGAAGTAAATAAAAGTTAAGTACATTCCATAATAAACTTACTCGGAAATTGATAAAAATTAGTTTTCAAACACAGATGCTCGCACAGATTGAATATTAAATTCTTTGCAATATCTATCCATTTTGTATTTGTAATCAGACAGACATACATAGATATTACGAAGAATCTGAAACAAACAAAAATGTACACATCAGAAATACTTTTCGAGCTCCAGTTGACTATGGTCCGTTGGATATTTTGAGAGAATGTGTACTGTATTTATTTTGGAAACGAGATCTCCAAATATGTAAACTTACTGATTTCATGGTGATTTCAAGTTCGACCTCTGCTCTTCACTGGTAGTAGACGATTTAATGTTAATTTGAGAGCAGTTTGTCGTCTTTATATACTGATCGAAAATGATATATATATTTCCTGTTTTCACCATGACGCAATTTAAACATAGAGTTTCAAAGACAAATTTAATTATCGAAAAGTCGTGATAAATTGTAGAAACTGTTTCCGTTATCAATTGACAGTGTAAATGATAAGCTTTAATTCAACATGTTTGTAATTAATGATTTGTCACTTTATTTTGAAAATCAGATTTCAGTTATTATTGTTCATTTAAGTTGACTGTTATTTGTTTCTCTCCTATACTAAGTTACATCACTGAAATGTATCTTCAAAGTCGTTTTCGGACGTCATACCTTATCACAAATCCATTGTTCGTACTTCTAGTTATCTACAAATTGATCATCTTATTTTAGGGGGACCAGTGGTTCTCACTTCGTCAGCTTACTTACGTAGAAACCTAGTTCTGCCTACAATTTCAAAGCCAAATTTTGCACACATAGCGAAAGTAAATACTGAATTATGAGGTTTAAGTTTAGGGATTAGTAAGAAAAGTATCGTAATTGCAAAAGAAAGAACGGGAAATATTTCACAGTATTGACTGAATGAGGATGAAACATTGCCATGATTGTACAACCTCTTCTTGTTAATTAAGAAGTGAACTCTTGCTATTATAAACGGAAGTTTTGATGCTCTAATAAGCCACATGTCACAGGTAATTTTATTCGAAACATTTAAATCAAAGCTTACACTATGGGAACTTCCAAGGAAACTAAGTTGTATATTTGATTATTAACATTGCAACCAATCAATTCTACACTATAACTCTTAAACTATCAGACCTCATATTACGTTACGTGTATCTGTACACTGAATAAAATATCTAAGAGACCTGATTTGTTTTACAAGAGTATTTCTGAGCATGCCTAATGTAAACTTCTTTATTCTAGTTAGTACAGTTTAGCGTTTTCAGCACTAATTCAGTTCGCATAGGTAGACTTGATTTCGTCTTTCAGTAGATGATTTATTCC
>JAGDQP010035207.1:0-19703 GCA_022664845.1 Lepisma saccharinum
CAATTTCAAATTGCTATAGTTTTGGACAAGTTGAAGCTAATATATTAAATAATAACTCATTTTAAAGAAAATTTAGTGTTCTACTACTTTTTTTCCCTGAGGACTTGGCTGATGTTAAGGGATGAGGTGCTAAAAGGCAAAGTTTGTCTACTATAAAAGTGAGGCAATAAAGCTTTTTTTTTTTAATTTTAAATTTTCGCAAGCGAATATCTCGAAAACTATTAGGAATAGAGAACAAACGAATAGAACCAATCTTGTAGGAAATTTTCTCAGCTTTCTTTTTGAACATAAATACTGTTTCGCTACGACGCACCGTTCTCGAGATATAAGCGAAAAACCGAAAAAGTGACCTTTCCCCGCCCCTCCTGCCCCCCGCTCACCTTGTAGGTCAGGGGACTTTTAGTATGTTGACCTCCTAACTACTCCAAACACAGCCCTGAAGTCAAAAATTCTGTTCCCGAACATGTCCTCTACACCCCCCTTTTGAGCGTTCATTGACTGGACTAAAATGCACACTAGTTATGGCCATTATGGTTGGATGTAAGTACAGTGCTGTGTGTAATAATAATTTATTGCGTTCTTCACACCGTACAAAATGTACATTGAGTACAACGGCATAGAACATATGAGTTAACATGCATAGAATGCTTGAGGTAGAGGTACACAAGTAATCAAAGTTATATACACAAAGATACATACATAAGTAATACTTGCACATATTATAAACACAAGTTATGCAATGACACGGTGATATAAGGTATGTTAGAACGAACAATATACGTGCTGTAATAATTATTCTATTGATAATAACGCCTAAATTTTGTCTGATACCTAATTATTTCATATCACAAAACGCCTTTTTTACCACTATGTTGCGAATCTCTTTTCTGAATTTTCGAGTATATTGTTACGTTCCCGGATTCATGTATTCTTCTATTGAATAGAAGGATTGTTTTGTAAGATACTTTTAATTTCTTTTTTGAATTTTGGTGAATTTTGAAACCATGATATTTCGTGGTTTCAATATTGAACAATACAACTAGCTCTTGCAATATCATAATTCTACATAAGAAACTACACTAAAATCGATTAAGTGATATGGTATTTATAATATAATTACAAAATAACCAACCTCAATTTGATGAATACATGCTTCCAGTAATAGGTGATTAAATACGAAAGCGTTGTAGGTTTGAATTATATGTCTTCCAAGAACTCCTTTATAGTGCAATATTATTTCCTGGTTAGTAGTTTTTTTTTTAAATAACTGTTTGAATGTGTAGGATTGGGTGAGTGGGAAGTTTGTTATACAGTTTGATACCGATGTATATGAATGAATTGGCGTACTTAGATGTGTTGTGATGTGGAATAGCCATATCCGATTTATATTTTGTGTGATAATCGTGTTTCTCGTCATTCTGCTCTATACTATGCTTATTACTAATACTATTTGCAGTAATACTTCATAAATATATAGCATACGCATAGTAAGGTGATTATATTAATTTGTTCAAATAGTCCTGAACGAACTGCGTCTGCATTTTCCAGTAATTATTCTTACGGCAAGTTTTTGTTGCGTAAATATTTTACCAAGATTTTTCTTGGTTCTCCAAAATGCAATTATGGGAATAGGAAATGAAAAACTCCGTGGTAGATAGAAACTAACGTAGGTCTGTCGAGAATGGGAGCTAGCATTCTTAACTGGAAACTAGCGGAGGAAAGTTTGTTAGTCAGGTGACCTGCGTGTTCAGTCCATTTTAATTCGTCATCGAAAATAATGCCTAAAAATTTTGTTGAGGTCGAAAATTCGATTTCTGTGTTCATTATATTGATTTTCGGCAAAGATTGTGTGAGGTGATTTAATATGTAACTGATGTGGGTGAAAGTAAATGTAATTTGTTTTTCCGGGATTTGGTTTAACTTTGTTAGCACTAGCCCAACCAGTAAGCTGAGATAAGGCAGTGTTGATGTTTTGATGTAGCTCTTTATTAGTTGATTTTAGTAATACATTGGTATCATCAGCAAAGAGAGTAGCCTTTCCTCTTGTCAAATTTTGTGGTAGATCGTTGATATAAATTAGTAATAACAAAGGTCCTAATACTGATTCTTGTGAAACTCCTATGCTCTGTTTGCTAAGTTACGTTACTAACAAGACCAGTGAGTGTATTAGTGTGATTTCCACTATTTGAGTCCTACATGTCAAAAAGTTTTCAGCCACGCGGGAGGTAAGCCTCTTATTCAGTAGCCATCCAATTTATTTAATAGTATGGCATATTCAACTCTATCAAAGGCTTTGCTTAAGTCACAGAAAATCCCTACGGGATATTGTTTGTTACCTAAACCATTTAAGACTTCCTCCATAAAATCATAGAGAACCTTGAATAAATCCATTTTGGGAAAGGGAACATGAGAGTATCTTGTTATTTTTATGTGACTTTAATCGAATGCAGATGATAGATTCAAGTATTTTTGAAAACACTGAGGTGAGTGCAATAGGTCTATAATTTTTCATACCTTTTTGCTACCAGTTTTGAAGAGTGGTTTTACAATGGCTATCTTAAGGCAATCAGAGAATTTACCTCTTTCAAAGGTAAGGTTTACTATGTTTGCAATTGGTTGAGCGATTACATGAGCACATTTTATTCTGAATGTTGGAATTTCATCAGAACAACAGGACTTTTTGTTGTTATTTTTTTTATTGCTCCCATAATTGCACTTTGAGTCGTGGGTATCAGAAATAAAGAGTTTGGGACGAGCGAAACTGATTTAAGGGGAAAGGAAACATTATTTATTGACACGTTATCTTGAGCTTTTCCCACACTACAGAGAAACTTGTTAAATTCATCAGCAACTTCTGAAGCGTCGTTAACTTGTGTTGTTTCTAATAACGTTAGCTCCACGTTTTCATGCACTTTGTTGCTATATTTGCTTTCTTTATTGACTATTTGCCATGTTTTGTTTTTAGTTTCAGCGCTTACAATTTAGTTCCGGTAGTATATTTTCTTTGCTCTTTTAAGGGCGATTTTGTATACTTTTTAAAAATATATTTTGCAATATTCCCGAGACTGTTGGTCATTGTTGTTAGTACAATTTTGATGTAAAACTTTTAAGTTACAGCTTGAGACCTTAATGGCTGTTGTTATCCACGGCTTGCTACAATTTTCGGTTATTTTTTCCTACTTATATTAAAGCAGGAATCGAAAAGTAGTTTTAATTCCCCCATGAATATATTAAAGGCATCATCAATAGTGTGTGTGTGTGTGTGCTTCCTGCACCTCAGGGGCCGATTCTTCCTGTTCGAATAACCAAAGAAAATTATGGATATTATTATTTTTGGAATTTTCGGTATGAAATTTGAACAGAGGATATGTTTTCTTTTACATAGAAATCGGTAATTACGAGCATTTTGTCAAAATGTTGATACCGCGGTCTATTATGGAAGAATTAAATTTATTAGTTGAAAGGTTTGTCAATATATTATCTATTACTGTCTTGGAAGACTTTGTTATGTGTGTGGGCTGAGATATGGTTGGGACAACGTTGTACGTTTTCAACAAGGCTAAAAACTCTTGTATTTTCTGAAGGTGAACTGATGTCAATATTGAAGTCCCAACATATGATGAGGTCATCGTAATTTTGTGCGTGTTTTAGTAGGAGTTTAAGTTATTGAAAAATATGCCGGTGCCAGAATCTGGTGTTGTATACATTGTTATTACGGCAATTTTTGTTTTGGTGTTTTCTTTATCTCTATTGCTGTGCATTCGAAATGTTTTTCTATTGGTTCAACTACATTAGAAATTTTTAATTTGGAAGCATGAAATGTTGTTTTAGTCATTATGCATACAACACCATTTGTTGATAAATTTCTATTATATATAGATATCATAAAATACCCAGGAAGCTTAATCGTTTCTGACACATTAAGCCAGTGCTCAGAAAAGCATATAATGTCGGGATAAATTGTTTCTATTATTAGCTCTAATTCTAGTTTTTTTGTTTCTTATGGATTCCAAATTTTGATGTTATGACAAACTTTTTATTATGATTTTTCTTGCGCAGATGCAAGTTATGTTGTTTTCAGTTCAGGAGTACATCAGCCGTGTTTCTCTGTTTTCCAGATTGCTTTGCACTTATTTTTGTGATCTCTTCACTCGTTACCATAAATATCATTTGACAGTATTTTCGTCGTTCGTTTACGTTTTGTACTTGTTTTCATATTAGATGATGACAAAAATGGTACATTTTTCTATAAATGGTAGTTCCAGTACTGGCATATCACTAAGATCTAATTTATGTGATTTACATAAGTTATGTGATTTACAAATACCATACGGTTTATCTATTATATACTCCCTAGTTCTTAATACACTAACTTGATTGGCTTCGTTTACTGGTACTAATGAAGAGCATTAGAAAATATCGGTTGGGGCTTTACTGGTACCTGAATGTATTTTGAAAATGGCAAGTGATCAGCTGATATATGAAAACTGATTTCATGCTGATAGAATATCTGACTAATCAGTTTATTTCCAGGACAAAATACTTCACGATTTTGAGAATCCAAACTTGTGTAGATATATTCAATTTCTTTTAGAAAAATCCTTTTTTTCTAAGTGGGGTGTGGGGAGTGAAATCTCTGGTTCCGAATGGACGGCACTTGATTTTGAGAGCTCTTCAGTATCTTGTACACATTCTGAAAGACAAACTTGACATTGTTATATTTGCATTGCACTGAGCCTTACCATTATCATGAACGCTGGTGTTTATATCATCGCTTTCTACACATTCTTCAAATTCCTTTGCCCACAAAACTCTGAAATTACGACTGGTACCTTGTTCATATTCCGGTACAATTTCGTTACCTGGTTCTTTGTGCCAGGACAGTGAAGATTACAATTGTTATTTCAGGAGGAAAAACCATTGCTATTATTAATATAATCCGATCAGGTTTTTTCTGTAGTGATGTGTATTTAATACCATTATTTATATTTAGGCGCGGTGTAAGCCATAGTCTTGTTACCGCCCATACAACTGCTCTTTATATTGCACTAGCTAATTTGGCGGGTGAAGAAAATATGTTGGCAACAGTCATCGGGACTGTCACCAATGAACTTTGTTAGTGGTGTGTTACCTAAGATATCCGTTGTTAATGAAGTGATAGTCATGCCAAATTTGACCACTGGAGGTAGCCAACCTATCGAACAACGTTGTAGTGTGGGTTACCGCGTGCATTGCTTTTAAATTTTGCCATTATAGTTAGCACCACCATCGAAATTCAATGCACAATTAGATGCTCGATTACCTCTTAAGTAAATAATTTTAGAAAGAAACCCAGTCTGGTCCAGTGTCTACCATGTGCGAAAAATCATTCCAATCTGTCAAACATTTTTGCGTGATGATAACGCAGTCACTCCTAATTTATGGTCGCCGCTTCTCCCGATTTTGTAGGGATTGTCCCTTCTTGTCCGCCACGACCTTCGCGGGACACCTAAATGTCCTTCACTTTTATATTTTACTAGTTTTACCCACTAGTTATGCTAAAATGCATTAGTAACGCATGAAAAGTGCATTAGATTTTGATCGGCAAGTTATTACTGTGCTGGCTTATCTTTTGACATTATGCATATTAAACACATTGCCGGCCGTTTAAAGATTTCTTTCCTCTCCCTTAGTATATATGTTTAGTAATTCAAATGCATTTTTAATTTACGTTTTTCATTACAGTCTCTTTTCTGTGCATTCGAAGTTGTACAGGCAGCGACGACGCCAGGGTAAAAGAAGGTGAACTACAATATTTCATATGGAAAATGTTGAGATTTGACATAAGTTCATATGTATGAAATAAAGTATATTGATGAAACTAGGTGTTACAGGAAGGGGGATAAAGTAGATTTGCCAGGGCTAAGCACTCAGAGCCTCAATAGCACTGTCCTTGCGTACAGATTTTCCACCTTCCATCTCGACTTTTCTTTTTTTCAAGTTGGCGACCCTATTCTAATTTTATATAGGCGTAACAAAACAGGGGCAAAGCTTTTTAATCTTTCGTGCTACTTTGGAGGAAAAAGTATTCTTTGCTATTTGGCGGGACTTTACTTTATCAATCTTGAATAGCTTAAATACTATTTGTTATGACAAATATGTATTTAGAATAATAAAATGCCTATTGTAAATCGTTGAGAAATTATTTTGGTAAATTATATAGCCAAACGATTCCAGCGTACAGTTCACGACATTTAATAAATCACATGGAAGAATGTAATACAGAGGGAAGCTTATGTTTCTTGTTTCGCCTACATGATATAATTAATCGTAAAATTATATTTTAAATATATATTTGACAAGAAAACAAGTATATACCAGTACGTGATATTTTATGTAGGTAATTATTTTCTCACAAACATGACAAACCTGTATGAAAAGCTTTACTGTAAAGTGCGGAAATTGTGTAAATATATACAAATAACTTATCTTAAAAGTTGTATATGACACTATTTCCCAAGAAAATAACTGCAAAATTAAATGGAATTGTTTCAAACTATTTTAGAGCTTCTTTATATATAGAAAACATTTAAGAATGTCATCTGAAATAAGTTTCGAAGAACTGGAGTAAATGAAAAACGGTTTTGGTATTATAAAAATATAACATGAGCAGGGCAAATTTTTGTTTGCTACTTTGAATATAATACCAGTGTTCGATTAGTAGTGGGGGATGGTTGGGATTATTCCCCTCTCGGCAAAAATCTTCTGTGGTACCTTTAACAGATATATCCTTCTAACCTGGAATATGGACGATCCTAAAATACCGTATAATACATATCTCACTAATTCTTCCCCCTCTCTGGAAATTGCACAAATCGAACCCTGTGTAATACCGTATATTTTAAATTACTATATATATTTCTAAGAGTAATTTTGGATATATTCCTCTATTGCTTATGAGATAATAATTCCTCGAAATATTTAACAGAGACTATTATGATCAAGAAATGTACTTTGTGGAATTACATTTTTTCTATATTTGGCCATTCGTAGCATAGTATATAGAATGGTTTGTAACATATTCATGGCAGCATTATTAAGAAATAAATATAGTTCACTTTATTATTCTGCACCGAAATTTCCCGACCGCTGGAATATATTCAACTATATTTTCGCTATCTCATATAGTTTCATGGTCAAAGTCAGCGAGGAAAATCGACCTGAGCCAAAGTTGCCTAAAGGTTTTAAAACTAAATTCAAATTCCAGTTCAGAGAGAGGAAATAACATAAGAGGTGGGTACCACCAATCTTCGTTAAGAACTTATGAATCATTAAGAAGTTGTAAGAGCTTTGAAATACATTACGTTTTTAATTAATAAGTAAACCTGGAGAAGCGCAGAAAATTTATCCTAAGTAGTCAATAAAATATTCGAAATGAAAAGGCAAAAAATAAACAATTTCTTCAATAGAAACCGTGTTTTGCCTCCTAAAAATCTATTTTCCTTTTTTTTAAATTTCCGCTTCTTCTCGGACTATATGTCACTCACTATATTAACTTATATATTACTATCTCTAATAGCCAGGTGAAGATGGACTCACAGCAGAGATGTTTAAATGGGAAGGTGAAAACATGAAAGAGGAACTCGCTAAATTATTCTCGATGTGCCTAAGAAAGAACTGAGTAATGAGATTTCGAAAACAGACCTTAGAATGAATTTAAGTAAAACGAAAGTAATATACAATCAAGATGCTGCGAAGAAGGAAGATTAACGGAGGGACAATATGCATAGTTGATGAGTATGTTTACCTAGGCTAGCTCAAAACATCAATTGCCAAGTTGACTGGCGAAATTATTAGAGAATGTAAAACGGCGTGGAGTTCGTTTGGAAGACCACTTTATTTTCAAAAGTAAACTACCAATGTGTCTCAAGCGTAAAGTCTATAATCAGTGTGCCTTACCTGTGATGATGTACGGCTGTGATACTTGGATTTGAATGCGCAAATGATTTAAAGAGTACGAGTCACACAAAGAGCAATGAAGAGATGCATGCTAGGAATAACCAGGAGAGACAAAGACAAATGAATGGATTAGCGCACAAACAAAGATAGAGAATTAATCTAAACTGCGAAGACGATGAAGTGGATATGGGCCGGTCACATACCTAGGCGAAAAGATAGATGGAAGATGAACGGCAAATGTACTACGTTGGATTCCTAGAGGAAAGAAACGACCAAGACGATGTCCAAATGTAGGATGTGTTAGAAGAAATCAAGCATTTTCAGGAGCTACATGGATAAGGATAGCAGCAAACCGAGATATGTGGAAAAAAGGGGGAGGATGATTATAATTTCATAAGTCAGAAGATAACGTCGGGGGCTCGGATCGACAATGGATATACACGTTGAATTCGAGTTAACGTTCGAACTTCCTGACAGAGGTTTTCTCTCAGCTCTACCAGGTGAATACCATGACTGCTATTTTCATTATCCTGTCCTTCATTCCGGTCTAAACCTAAGATGCCTAAGACCCAAAATTCGAGGTGTTGTTCCTGTCACCAAAACAACAAAATTTATCGTTGGTTAAGGTCACGTGGACCGTTACTTGCACATTCCTCATGCGCCATCCACGGACCGTGCTCATCACACAGGAGTTAGATACCTTTACATTTGTTAACAATTCAAAATGAATTAAATATTTCGTAAGAGATCAGAATCGAGGCATTAAAAATAAATTTCGGGAATTATATTAGGTTCAACATAGTGACTATTACAAGTTAAAATGCAATGTGATTAGGTTGTCAGGGTACTAGGAAGTTTATTTATTTTAAAAAATCAGACTCCCTTCCTGTTTTCGATATTTGGTATCCCTATTTTTTTGTAAACCGTATATGGAGCATAGAAAGCAAGAATTGTTCAAAACTAAAAAAAAATATATATTGGAATATCAATTTTCGTGGTTTAACGTCGCATAATATTAACAGTTGTATAATATTAACAGGTAGCACACAAACGTTGAAAATACGTGGATTAAACGTTAGTACCGAAACGTTACGTTAACGTTGTAAATGTACCGAAATGTCCGCCTGTTCAACGGTTTATTCGACGTTGAATAATTGTTGAGAAGAAACGGGTTTAGTTGGCCAAAACAGAGCATGAATGTTGTCTATTGGTATACACACATTTAGTTTCACTTTATCCATTGCTTTTGTCACGATATACGGTGTTAATTTTCCAACAGTAAATAATCCGAGCGGCTGCTGTGTGGTTCGAACACAGGAACGTTCTGCATTTCTCGATGGTAGCTCGACGGGTTGACCACTTATCCAAGAATCCACCTGGAGAGACCACTACTCTTTTACTGTATCGTTGAATGTAAATAAAAAATTCAACCTGTTTTTAACTTGCAAATGAAAACATAAAAAATATTTATTTTCATTGTATTTGCTTTTAATTATAATGTTTAAGCAATTAAATTAGAAATACAAATGTGAAACGAAATCTAGGACATAGTACGAATGATAGTTGAAAATACATCACAGTAACGTCGTATAAACGAAATTCTGACTTCGTTGAAATATGGTTTAAAATTTAATCTGTTTTCAACGTGCACAACAACACCAAAATTAGTTTGTGTCATTCAATTAGTTTTTATTATATTTTTTGACATAACATTAGTAAGAAATGCATTAAGCAAAATGTATTATACAACAATTGAAAATAACATTGAATACACGTATTAACGCCTTATTAACACATGAGTCTTTGTTGAAATATGATTTAAAAATAAACGTTTTCTTTAAACCAATAACGGTTAATCAACAAAATGAACCCAAAATCAATGTTAACAACACGTATATGTGTGCTACTGAGATAAGAACGTTGCATTCTATGATTTGAATGTAGTACTTGTCATCAGTATGTAATACAAAATATCGAATGCTAATTCTAGTTTGAAAATGGAAATTTTCTACCAAATTGGCCACACTCGAAATTTGCTTACATTTGCATTTTAGTTTACCCACAATTTTAATTAAAATTAATCTATTTTACTTTAATGCATCCTAGTCTACTGTCAGTTCTATGCAACATGTTCACCAAATTATTTTGAGTTATTGAATGAGACATTTTAACCAGGGAAGGAAACAAGCTGGATTTCGATGTGGATTAAGCGCAGTGGACTACATAAAACATTAAATGAATGAAAAGACTAATGAATATGAACTTCCACTATGTCTGGGATTGATAGATTTTGAAAAAAAAAAGATTCAGTCTCCTTCGCAGCAGTGCTTTTTAAACCACTTAAACATCAAAAGTGCATACTTCAAGTTACTGCAAAACATTTACTCGACTGCTACATCTGGCATTAGACTATATCAAGAAAGTGTAAACTTTAAAGTTGGAAAAGGGATACGGCAAGGACATCTAATTTGTCCAAAACTGTTTTCAGCCGTGCCGGAGGGAGTATTTCAAATTTTAAACTCGGAAGAAGTTGGAATAGAAATCAGTGGCGATGACCTTAATCACTTAAGATTCGCTGATTATATAATCCTGTTTGCCTTAAGTGCAGAACTACAATCAGAATGGAAATCCTTTGAAATGAGAGTTAGAAAATAGGATTTAAAATGAATTAAATTAACACAAAAGTAATGTACAATCAACATGCTGAAAAGAAGAAAATAAAGATTCACCAAGAGACAATAGGCATGGTTGATGAGTATGTTTACCTGGGACAGCTCAATACATCGGATGCCAAGTTGACGGATGAAATAATAAAAGATGTAAAATGGAGTGGAGCTCGTCTGCAACACTACACATTATTTTTAAAAGCAAACTGCCGATGTATTGTATCTCAAGCATAAAGTTTATAATCAATATGTTTTACCTGTAATGATGTACTGCTGTGAAACTTGGACATTGAATGCTCAAACGACTCAAAGATTAAGTGTCACCCAAAGGGCAATGGGGAGATGCTTGCTAGGAATATCTACGAGGGACAGGAAACAAATTAATGGATTCGCTCACAAACAAATGTAGAAGGTATAATCAAGAGTGCGAAGGGAATGAAGTGGAGATGGGCCGGTCACAAAGCTAGACGAGCAGATGGAAGATGGACGACGAATGTACTACCTTGGATTCCTAGAGAAAAACGACCGAAACGACGTCCAAATGCATTATGAGTAGTTCAAATCACAGGTTTTTCAAGAGCTACATGCGTGAGGGTAGCCGCAGATCGAGATATGTGGAAAGAAAATAGGGAATCCATCGAGCAGTGGTTAGAAAACGGCTGAATAGGCTGATGATGATCATGACGATGATGTACATTAAATTCCAGGGGGGTCGATTGTGGTTCTGAGTTGTAAACTGTACAGTCGATTGGTGTGTTTCTTGTCAGTGAGAATGTAGTTGAAAAGTTATTTGGCGATTATTATGTTGTAGTATAATGTAATGGCCGCAGTTGTCAGGAAGTTAGAGGCGTAAGGTCACGGGCCGCATAGTTCCGGTTTTGAATCCGGATTGGGAACCTTCGTTTGGAAATTTCAATAAAAATAGCTAATAGTAAGCGAGATGGAACGATGTTCTTAATTGTTAATATTACCTGTCAGTACAAACTGCGTACCTTGTTAAGTATTGTTCGTGGCAAGGTAGTATATGAGACTGAAATCGTGGGAAGGTGGGGTGACATGAGACTCGTGGCATTAATTTCCATTGTACATGTAGCATTTTCAATGTCACCACTTTTATGATTTCGTACAGCCATGAAACAGATGCTCATATTATATCTTGGAACACATTCCAGGGTACACTAACCAGAGCTGAAATAGTTATTCGTTTCAAGTTTTGGCCCGGGTCTCCGAGTTATTGCGTCAATACTTGGGACCCGGCGTGACCTGGTGATCCGATTACTCGGAGAGTAAAAAAGGTGTTTTATTCTTTCCTTATGACATTTGGCGTCTGTATAGTGTTTCTGTCAGGGATGACCGAGAACAGGTGTTTGCTCTCCAGAGCACCAAGAATACTATTCTCAATAGTTCCTAACAATAGTAAAAACATTGAAAAATCTCTGGAAAGAAAGAAAATACCCACGGAAGTGTGCATATAACTCTTTCCTCGGAAAAGCTATTCTGAAGAAATGTGTGAATCTCACACATGAAATATTGATTGATTCAAGTCCATACAGGTCAAATTGAGTCAAGAAATGGTCGTTGGGTCACTTGGTCATTTAAGATTCGATCATCGGATCGCCGGATTACAAAATTAGTCTTCTCATTAGGGTTATGACCGGGTCCCCGGGAAAATCTAGTAATTCGTGTCAGCTATGGAACCAAGTTACACGTTCGTCGCATCATCCGAGTCAAGTTTCAGGCCAGATCATCGGGTCCAGGAGTTACCTACGTTCGGGTCAGGCCGGACCAAGACCGAAAGTGACCCGGTTATAAGTTTGACATTAACATATTTAGAAGCATATTATGATAGTTTGTTCTTCATTTTCTTGCAGGAATATGAGATGACAAGAAGCAAACCAGGAAATAAAAGAATACGCATTGAGCCATTTGCAATTTAAAATGCAATAAAAGCAGTGACTGTCCAGCCTGAGGAAAGTATGTTTCTCCGTTAAGCATGTAAAATGATCGAAGTGTCTCTAACCATTTAAGGAATCATGAAAGAAAACATTGCTGTATTCTGTTAGATATGATGTCCACAGGGTGTTTAGTCCGAAAGAAGAAGAGAGAATAGCTGGGTATTTAGTAAATATCAAGAGATTTAATTATGGATTTACCAAAAAGGGCATTAGAAAACTAGTCTATAGATATGGATATGCTCGGGCTAACAATAAATTCTATCCGAAGACTTGGGACACTGGAGAAATTTCTGGGGAGGGAAGGTCTATGAAACGCCACAGAAAAAATATTTGCTTGTTTCAAGGTGCAACAGGCTGTGTTCCAAGGTACATTAGCGTTTGTACCATGGAACACTTTCTTAGGAATTTTTCAAATATAAAAAAATGCAGTTAAAGAAAGCAAGCAGAAGCTAAATTCTGACACAGTCATAAAACCTAAATGTTTAAGTGCTCAGACATCAAATTGAAAAAATAAATGTCCCTAAAATTATAATTGGGAAAACGTAGAAGTGTTCCATGGTACAGCAGTCTCCCCTATATTTTGTATTTTTCGTAAATTCAGTTGACGTGATCTACATAATCTGAAAAGGTTGAACTAGGACTCCATCACTCAAAGAAAAATTGAATTAAACGAGAACGTAAGTAAAAAGTTGAAGGACTGAAGATTAGATCTGGAAATTTTAAGTGAATATTTTGAGCCTGTATTAAGAACATTTACCGTGAATTTATTTTAAATGATTTTATGGGGCTGTAAATCCATATCGGTAACTGGCGCATAAAAGTAGCGTGCGGACGTTGTTAATTTATGAGTTTGTGATTGACGCTAATTAGCATTCCCAAAATAAAATTAAGAATTTTTGGTATAACTCTCCAGCCCTTTTGTTACGGCGCCGTGCGTTCCCAGAACAACATCCCAGATTTGAAACACATTTTTCTACAATATTGCCGAACTTAACATTCGTTATATGAATAATAGCTTTGGGTATTATGTCTCTGGTAAGGGCATTTATAGTATATTTCGTTTTAGTTATTTTTTGAAGAGTTTCTGTAACCATCATATCAGTAACTGACACATGTAAAGTCTGAAGTAACGGATACGTTACATATTGCCCTGCTTATTTGTAAATAATTTACACATTAAATTTGCTAAACACAAATAATTCGTCATTAACATCGTCTTTAAGTAACTGTTTGTTGGGATCATTAATAAATGCAGATACTCAGCAATAAATAATTTGCATAAACTGTTTTACATTTTTTGTTGTTTGGTTGTATTTCCCGTATAAATTTCGCTTAGTTTGTTCTTGAAATATGTTTATAGCAGAAATATATTATTTATTTTTGGTCGGACAAATGTATTCTTAGAGCACAAGGTACGTTTATTTCCAATACATTTATAGTTTTGGCGTGGTTTGTTACGTTAGAGGAAAATGTTTTATGCTATTTTTGTGTTTTAACTTAGACAATATTGCTAATCCAACAGCACATGTAATACCCTACAAACTTTATTCTAAGATTCCAAGTCACATCCAATATGTATTTGAACTCTATACACACTGAAATATAAAACTGATTCTGCAACGCGTACTGAAAAGTATTTGGTGATACTAATATTCTCGCGGAAATCACAAGGCTCTTAGAACAATCCCAGCAGTCTCCCCTTCCTGGGATGGGACATACAAACCTTTCCAACAAACTTCTAGTATACTCTCCCCCCTCCCGACGTGAGCCTGAGATGCCTAAGAACCACAAATTAAATTCAAATGGAGATATAACAACATTGAACGCTGTGGGAAGCCAGTCATAGAGAATTGATACAAAATAGGTTATTAACCGTAGAAGGTCAAGGTATATACGAGGGACATAATAGATACGCATGCGTTGAAAGGCCTCACCATGTATTATTACTTGATTATAAGAAGGACTGGTTAGCAAAATACATTTTGCTTTCTCCACAATAACGCAAATACTACTTGCACCGGGTTGTGTAATACAGTCACGGAAGTAAGTACTGCATGATTTTAATGTAAACCAGCTTTTGGGTTTTCAATTTAATTTACGGGACAGGCAGACAGTCGCCACATGTCTGACGAACGGTATGTGGCAGGCTTAGCCTAAAGAGTGTATAAATAGAATATAGTCTATAAATATAAGTTAAATAGAAACTAAATGCTAGACCATAGACTAAACAATTACTAGAGTCCCATAGAACTTGATTCCGTCACCATACTGTCAATTTAAACATTAAAAAAAATGCAAAAATTTCGAGACCAAAAATAATAATATTTCTTATTTTGATGGGAACTTGTGATCAATTCAACATATACGTTTCATAGGTATAGTAAAACCGACCTAAAACTATACAGAGAAGTAGTTTACATTTATAAATAGCTGCGCATTTCTTTCTAGTTTTGAATAAGTTTCTTACCGCCGCTAAATGACACAGGTTGATACCTTAATTTCATATATATTCTGATAATCTCATTCTTTTAATTGATTCGTAGTGCCATATTTTAGCCAATAGCAAATGGTAAACCAAGCACAGAATATCAGTTTACCAGCGTTTTGAGGAAAATCAGCTATTGACCTCAGTGATATGTACCGACGAGGCAAGGAACTTATTTGAATCCAGAAAGAAATACGTATTGATTTATGAACAGTCTCTGTATGATTCTTTGTGCTAAAACGTACCAGACCATTTTACGCAAAAAAAAGTAGATATTTCTACTGTATGAGAATAAATGATATGCACGCTTCGTTGTACTATTTACGTTTGCGTTGTACTCTTAGTTAGTTTTAAACGATATTTAATATCTTGTAACTTCAGTAAATTCGACTGAGATCAATATGTAAAATACTTTTTGTAATGAGTTTTGTTCAGGAAAAAATTGAAGTAACACTATATGTTATGATATATTATGAATACAATGTCAATTTGACATATTTTTTTTCCAGTCACACTTTGTCATAAATTTGACATATATTTTTTCCAGATGGACTATGGAAATGCGTTGAGAAAATCTACAGAAACTTTGTTCTGGATAGCATCTTCCTTTTATTGATGTGAACATATTGGAGTACAAGACAAATATGGATTCTGATGATGTTGTCAACCTCGAGACTTCGTCGGTCTTTGAAGAGCTGCTGGAAGTAAAACATGAGAGGATTGATGCGTTGTACACGTCTACTGAGGTAACGATATAATTTACTAATATAACTGATCTTCGGGGTTAAGGGTTCTGAAACGCTATCATTTAGTGGAGTCCTTTATAAAATCAATATACAGAACTTTTATTAAGCAGTGACGCCATCCTTGTATTTTCTGGAACAGTGTATATTAAATGTAGTAGAGGATTAAATTACTACTCGAGACTTCCTGTAAGCGTTGCTCACATTTCTACATAACTCTAAGAGTATAACGAACACCCATACAATTTTCTTATTCTCATAAATTGAACGGAATTATTTAAGAAATTAAAACAATATGAAGTATTTCCAAGAACGCTCTTGAAGGTCCGATGAGAGAAAGTCTACGGTCATTGCTTACCCATGAACTTGGTATTCGTTTTATGGAAGGATACAATATTATTCCTTCATCTTGTTCTGTGTAAAACCAAACGTGCAATTTAAATGGATATGCAATTCCATTACGTACCATTTAAGGGAAGTGCGAATGTAGTTGACTTCCTCAGATTATTTTCCAAATTACGTCAGTTCTCGTTAAAATGGCAAAAGAAAATTAATTTTATCTGACTTTATTGATTGAATCCCATATGCACCCTTCTACACAAACATTAATGGCAATTCTGTACTTAGCGACGAACCTTGAACACATGTTTCCTATTTTCTGCTTGGGAACATGCGGTATGTCAGTCGGTCACTTTTATTGCAATATTTTATCAGCAGTTTAATCGTCTCACAAAACTTAGAATTTTTCCATGGAGCTGCTCCGTTGTAATCACATCATGGCCTTCTTACTTGTAACCCTTTTATGCTTGATTTTGTAAAATCTAATCTCAGTTTATGTAGCATATCGAATTCGAGGTTAATGCATAACAAGTATGAAATTACTTGAACAAATTAAGAGTACAAGAGACTATGAAGTGATTAGAATGAAGCAGTCTCCTAAACGAGCTTGTGAAGCTTTAAGACCGAGTTCTATGATATTTGCTTATAGTGGATCCCTAAGTCGTCTTTTCGATGTAACCGAACAAATTTTTGCATCCACGACTACACATACAGGAAGCGAGAGTGGTTATATTTACTTTTTGGGCACTTTTGATAGTGATCTGAATCGAGAATTAAGAAAAATCTACTCTTACCTTTTCTATTAGGTGTTCAAAGACTCAACAACTTGTCCGTGATTTATGTAGCAAATTACAAGTCAAGAAGTGAGCTATCAGTAATACTCCGCAGGCCGCCATGTGTCTCTGTGTTGATTCAGTTGGGTGCGTATTGAACGAAATAATAACAGTTGTAAATGTCTTAAATAATATCAAAATCGAAAATAATAACAAATGAATTTCGCTAACAATTTTATGGCTTGCTGGCTGTCACTACGTGTTTATACAAGTATCTGTGTGAAATATTTTCAAGGTAATGTGGATATACATAAAACGTATATGTGGCTCAGTAACTTGCAGATGCTGGGGTCTCAAAAGTTAATTTTACACAGGGAGAAACAGTGAAGTAATTTTATGAATAATTAAACTTGGCGTGTTGTCGGAAATCGGTATGAGTCCCCATTTTTAACACCCCATTTAGGGTTACCAGCCGTCCGTATTTTACCGGACATGTCCGATTTTTAAATCTGCGTAGTAATATAAGACCGACGTTTCGTTTCTTCTTCAAAAAGTCCAGCATTTAAAAAATAAAATCTGCTAGGCACTACCTCACCTGAGCTTACATCATTGTTTTTTTTTTTTGGCTCTTGCCGCATGAGATGAATTACTGGAATGAAGAAACTGAAGAAACGGTCAAATTCTGGAAACCCACCACACGATCTTTCTCCACCACAAAACCCACATGGCAAAAGTGGGGATCAAACTGACCACTTGTACAGCTATGGGCATAAAGATTATCGCATATCTTTAGAGATTATTTCCCAAATTCTCTGTTATTTCCCTCGCAGAGGGAAATTTCCCGCAGTAGAGGGAAGTTCCCTGACATCGAAAAATATCAACATAATCCGACATTAAAACCCATTAAATAACAATTGTGATATATATTGTAATTGTTCTCACAAATAAATAAGGGATTACAAACCAAACACAGATTCTAAAATAATAATAATAAATTATAAACACTTAGTGTGATTTCAATTCACACTCTGCCTTGAAATCTAGTAAAATAAACATTTCTCATTTTTAATAGGCAGGACGAGGGGTTAACACACTGGACTCATATTGAAATTTCATTTTTTCACGGGTTCAAATCCTCGTCGTCGCTATTGTTTTTTAAATTGTAGATTTCTATTGATAATCTTCATTTTTATCGGTTTTTTTTCGTTTGATATCTAACTTAATTATGATACTTCTATATTTTACTGTTAATTTAGCAGTCATTTCAAGAATCGTTTACTATTTTTAGTAAAGAAACGTAATCTGAAAACCGATTGACTTTTTTAAAGAGCTTTAGAATGTAAAGTACTATGTGTCAGAAATGTTCTTGAATAAAACAATTTAGTGGTTATTTATTTTATTGAACGCTAGCTGTAATTGACCCAACTCTTCCGAGAAGATTAATGAGCTTCGAAGCTTTAAGTTAGTTCTTGAGTCTAGGTCACACTAGGCTAGTTTACCTACCAGTGGTTGTTGGGGGTTCCCACTTGCTTTACCATCGCTTGTATTAAATACTAATGGGAACGTTAATACAGAGTAATCCATATACACCTTTACAATTTCAATTACTTAGAGAGGGAGGGAGCAATTACTTTAAAAGCTATCGTTTAGAATGAAACATTAAGAATTAAAAATTCCCCTTGGGTTACAAAATAATCCCCTTGCGGGGGGAAAATGAGGGAACTGTACAACTTGCTGTGATTTTTGAACTTACAATTTTTTCGACGCAAATTTTAATTTTATTGTATATTACCCTTATTTGGATATATATCAGGACAAATCGTTCTCCGGCTATGATAACATTAGTGCTATTTTTTTACGTAATGCTGCTGAATCATTGACTTACCCTTTTTCTCGTATTCTAAATAGATGTTTTGCCGAAGGTGTAATTCCTTCTTCTTGGAAACAGGCTAATATTATACCCATTCTGAAATCTGGAGATAAGACCCATGTCTCTTCATACAGACCCATTTCTCTTTTATCTATTTTATCTGTGGCGTGTGAAAGAATCATCAAAGATAGACTTTATAATTTTGTCTCACCCTATCTAGACGCTGCTCAACATGGCTTTCTTCCTGGTAGTTCCACTCTTACAAACCTGTCCTTGTTAATCTCTGATGCTACCCAATGCCTGTCTAATAACACACAACTTGATGTCATCTATCTAGATCTTAGTAAGGCTTTCGATAGAATTGATTGTAATCTTCTTCTTTATAAATTAACTCACCGATTCAATATCCATGGTAACTTCCTTTCATTATTGCGAGACTATCTCACTGGCCGCGAACAACGTGTTGTTCTTTCTGGATCATCTTCTAATTTTGTTCCCGTTCTCCCTGGTGTACCTCAAGGTAGTGTTTTGGGCCCCCTCCTTTTCCTTCTATATATGGACGATCTCCCATCTTATCTCGTCATCTGAAACCAAAATTCTTCTTTTTGCTGACGACTGTAAATTATTTCGAGAAATCAGATCATTACAGGATGTTGCTGATCTCCAAAATTCCATCTCTGACCTCTTGGACTGGTGTGATGCGTTGAACTTGAAAATAAATCCCTCAAAATCTTCTTTTCTTACTATCTCATTAAAGAGGAATCAAATCCCATCTGCCTATATCATTGATGATAATCCTATTGCTAAAGTTTCTTCTCAAAAGGACCTTGGAGTGGTATTTGACGAAAAACTTCTATTTACTGATCACGTGACTTCTGTAACTAACAGTTCTATGCGCTTACTTGGTCTTCTCTATAGATTTACAGAAATTAAG
>JAGDQP010035208.1:0-19702 GCA_022664845.1 Lepisma saccharinum
TTTTTGCAAATTATATACAATAAATACACTTGGTTAGGTTAAATGTCAAATTGCTTAGTCATTTAAGCTATGGTAGGTTAAAATGACATTTTTTCAGCAAATCATATAAAATATATACACTGGGTTAGGTCAAATAGACTATGTTATGTTAAAATGTATGAAGTTTTTAGCTAAACATATACAATATAGAAGCAGGAATAATAGGCTACGTTATGTTCGGGGCCAGATCTAGGGGCCGCAAAACCGCGCAATGAGGGGAGCCCGGATGTGGGGGGGGGAACGAGATTTCGTCAGTGTATAGAAAACTGGTGAGTAGTGTAAGAGACCCGGTGAAAAATTGCAAATTGCCTACCTTTTCAGGATACTCCTTCACATGGATGATTAACCTTTTGAATGTAAGCTATATACAGTACACATCCCTTGTTTTCCTATATGCTAGGGGGTATAATGGACAATTATTTAGTGTTTTTAAACTAACCACATATTTTTTGCTATAAAAAATGACACAATTACATCCTATATGTAATGAATAGTCTCCTGAAAGCACTATATCTTACTGCAAGTTTTAATTAAACACTTGTAATTACTGTTCCTCCAACCCTATTGCCTGTGTTCAATCAATAACACAGCACTAATAGCGGATAAGCAGTTACAATCCAGTTATTAAAATTACTATACAGATGTTAGTTCTATAATGTAAGATTTATCAGTGAACAACTTTGTACACTAATGAGAGTAATATATTACCATATTTATTGTTAAATAGCATACCATTACGTTAAATTAGACCAGGAACATTCGTTGTAAATCAAATCATATAATACAGTACGTATATACGGGAAATTTAAGTTGTATTTGCTTCTATACTGTGAATATACTGATTTTCCGTGACACGCGTGGGTATCGAACCGATGTACTCCTTACTACACGAAGCTATTGCCACCAGTCGGTCAAACATTTCTTCTAAACTGTTAAAACACGCGTATGCCACACAACAAGCAAAATACCTCTTTTTCTCTTCATCTGTTGCCCAGCCTATTTTGTTATTTTACACACACACACACACAGACAAGAACGAACGAAGGTGTACGTAGTAAGTACAAGGTATACGTGAGTATTTTAATATTCATGAGGGAGGCTCCCCACGGCGTTGGAAATGGAAAGGATAATACATTATGCATGTATGTATGTTTATATCTTGACACGCACATATATACATGGAAGGACACTTTTTTTATTTTGTTTTACGAAACAGGTATATGAATTAACATAACGAAGAAAATGAAAGATAAATTGGTTTTGTTAGATTACGCCCATCTTTGCATCTCAGTTCTTTTTCTCTTTTCAACACAGAGGAATCATGAATAGACAATGATAGAACAAACACTTACAAAGGACAAAATATATAGATTTTGTTTCAACAATTAGAGTTTGTCAAGACTACCACGAATGAAGCTTAGAGTGTCAGTTTAAAAAAAATACTAAACGAACGCAGCTTACATAGATCAGTGGCGTAACATTGACTAGCTACACGGCCACTACAGTCTAAGGAGGTTTTCAAGGGTTTTAGCTACAGTAGCACAAGAAAAATGTACAGAGGAGCGAACCAATAAAGTGAACTAAGCTATGAAAAGAGCAGGTAAGGACCCAGATAATGGAATGGTGGGGGCCCCAGCAACATTCTAGTCAAAGGAAAATCACATATGGTAAAATGACATGTGGTAATACGTAATGAAATGTACCGTGTCGAGTTAATCGCAGAGACAGATCCTTGACGTGTAGCTTAGCCTTCGCCATAATTTTCGAATCATTTTAATATCATTGCGAGTCATAACGCGAAATTCCGGAAATCGGTATACTGTAGAATTTTTAACTAAACATGGCACGCCGAAACAACTAGAAGTTGATGTAACTAGGTTACGCTTATTCAAAAAACCAAAATTTGATTAAGAAATAGAATAAAAAAAAGTTAAACCAAATTTTTAACCAAATTAAAATATTGATCGTGTATCATTACCGCAATCATACTTTTATGAATAATCCAAACATTGAAATATGTAGTTCACGACTGTGAGGAATAATGATGCTCGTTAAAAACAACTGTTATTTAACGCACAGACATGTGATAAGCTGAATTCTGCTAAGACGTCGAGATATATGTTTTAGGATGATGATTCATTGTACACTTGAGAACTAGAGAATATTACAAAGTGATAAATTCTCATTTTGCAATATGTAATGATTATTCGTACAACTATGATTTCCCTACCTACGAAAAAAAATTTCCACGTCAAAATTTTTCACATTTAGATTTTAGCTAAAAATGTTCATTATTAGTTTTAAGGAAGCAACTAAGTTGTTTACGCTACTTTAGTATGTAAGTATCCTACCGACAAAGTCGTTAGAGATTATTAAATCGTAAGATTTTCACATTTAAATTTTAAAAAAGCAAAGAACCATGATCACGAATTAATTTGTTATTTAAATACCTATGGATTTAAATAATGCATGCATGCAAACAAGAAAAAAAGAAGCCCACTATGGACTAACATTTTATTAGAAAAATTCAAACGACCCCAATATTGGAAAGCAATAACTTTAGAAACTATTCCCTAAATATAATACTATTTATCCTGCACCGTGATCATAAATAGGAAAATAATATATCATATTATATAAATATGAAAAGCAAACGCGATACATTTATTCATCATTAAACATACGATTTACGAAAGAAAGAAAGACGCAGAAAAACACTTTAACCCCACGAAAAAAAGGGACAAAAATAAAGGAACCATTTTTAAATAAATCATGTACAAACTTTTCTTCTCTAATTTATAAGTTATAGTGTAGAAGATATTTCAATACTATTGCAATGAAATATACAATATAATAAATTTCACCCACCCAAACGTTACCCCTACCCCATCACAAAAATTAACGACAAACAGACTTTGACTTCATTTTTCGATAAAGTATACCTAGAAATTAAATTTCATTCGATTCGCATGATTTTAGACAAAATCATAACTTTTCGAAAATTCAAACCGATTTTGACGAACTTCACGTAGTGACAAATACAACTATTTTAAACAAATTGACAATTATAGATACGTAACGAAGAGACAAACCGAAATTATAGTAGACAATTGACAAATAGACAATCAAATCATTCTAAACACTTAGAACTTTCGAATAATTTGAATTCGAATTTATTTCGAACTATTCGACTATTTTTAAAACTTACCTTCAGTCTTCAATTCAAGGTTAAATTCATGATATTTCCCAAATTTTGACATTCCAGACAATAAATTCTCAGACATTTCAATTCTCAACCAAAATTGACAACAGTGTAGAATTTGGAAAATTCATCACTTACCTAGAACGAGAAAACAAAAATTTGGCTTTAGAATAAATTCATTAAAATCATATCAATATTTCATTTCAATAGTAACAAACATTGGCACAATATAGAATAAAAACAATAGTCTAATTACCTTTAGATCAGAGGCACGTATGTTATCCTTATCCCAATTTCATTTCTTTCATATTCTATATAAAAATTGAATCCAAGATCTTCTTTAAGGATATTCACGTTCAACACCATCATAATGTAGAACTCTGTTAGACAGGCATCGAACCTGGCGGGACTAACTTCTGTCGCCGCCGTATAACAGAAAGATTCTTTCAGACTGTCACGAATCTCAGTACTGAAGATACTTTCGAATATTTCATCTTCTACCTCTCCGAATATCTGATTTCGTATCCCGAAAAATAAATTGTTTACTGATACGACCCGCTCCCAGTATAACCATAAAGGCACCATACTTACAACTAAATTCTAGATTTCAGAATACCTTTAATAAACCACCCTTTATTTTTAAACTGCTTACCTTTTAATTTTAATTAGCCAATCAGCATATAACTTCCCGACTCCTATTTTAATAACACATATATTTAACGCGTTGGGAACCATGAAAGTTCACCATCTCAAAGATAGACCCCTTACAATCCCGGAAAGGAAAAATTGAAAGTTAAATCCCCTTATCATTTGAGGTGTATGACCTCAACTGACCGTTTATTTCACTGATGACAGGATGCTTAGACGACTATCACATTTAAAACCCCCACCAACAACAACTTCTTCCCTTTAAATTTTCTTACGACACAAGTTGACATTTAATAATAATAGATTCATTTCTTCTCATAAATCACGTAATTTAATCAGCAATATGAATTAATACAATATTTTGACCCCTTTAATTATTCTTTTCAACTGTCTTGTGACAGGCAAACGCCACATTTTACTAATATTCATTCCAAGAATGAATTTAGCATAATTGTTCATTAAACTTCATAATTAATTATTATTTCCACCCATGTTCCTTGTATTTGAACTCTCTTTACGTCAAAACACCGACGCCATTTTGACATGATTACAAGCAGATCAATGTTTTATCTACGATTATTATTATCTCAATAGGAATATTAATCAGTTTCATTAACATTCGACCCTTCCATTCAATCAACTTTCCTTCAACATCTTTACAACAATAAGTACGATACGCGAAAGACAGACGGACATACAGTAATTATGTACCGCTATGTTTTCCGACTACATACCAATAAGTAAATTTTACTTTTATAACCTGAAACATTTTATACTATGCAAGAACATTATGTTCACGACCGGAATGCCCATATAGTACCTATGCCCAAAACGCTATGACCTTCAACCCATTTCAATTTTGTAAATATGTATTATACCTTTTATGTATTTAATATTCATTGAATATTTTAGTAGTTTTCATTGCAAGGTGAACATATTTCTGTTCTCCATTACATTTGTTCAAGGTGAACACATTAGTGTTTTTCATTGCTTTATTTTATTCATGTACCCGTAAAATAAATCATATAACCGCATTTAATTTTTATAGTCATTAAGACACATTCTTTAGAGTAACCATTATCACAACAACTCATACGCCATCAACCTACAAACTCATATCATTGACAAGAAATATATTTCATTAAAAAGATGAATTTTCCCTTAAATTTATTTTATAAGATAGGTTAATTTTTTATGAAATATATGTGTAATTATGTACAGAGCATTTATGGTTTAGTGCAATTTATTTAAGCATTTATTGTAATCCATGAAACTACAACTTTTCTTTTTGTTCTATACTTTGTTTTTCATTTTAAGTTTAATTTAATTTATAAAGGAAATTCTATTTAATAGTATATTTTATTCATGACACCACTTGCTATTTTTTAATTGTATTTTTCTTTTCCATTTACTATTTTCTTTCTTTTCTTCTACATTTTATTACGAAAAAACAATTTAATATTAATTTACTTGACTTTTCTATTATTTTAATGAGATACTGCTTACTTCAAATCAAAACAAATGCACCGAAAAAGAGAGAGAACACGCTTATGCTGAGCTATACGCTAAGCTTTATTTGAAACCCATTGAAATTACATCTAAACAAGTTAATTGTGCTGCAGAAAGACTGAATTAATAACAGCCAACATTTTAAAGTTTCCCCGTAAGAGGCAGAACCCCGAAAAACCCCAGCCAATTCTCGTTTGGATATTTCAACGCAGAACTTCATAGTGGAAACCAGGACCAATCTACAAGTTCGTTGCACCAACAACTAACCACCAGTACTTCACAAACTTTATATTTCCCCTTCCATCCAACTATTGGAACTTTTGAAACGAAATTTTTTATACATCCCGGATAGTGAATGCCAAGGACAATTCCAGGCATAAGGATCCCTAATTTGGAAAAAACCCACCCAGCACACCAATTTAGATCTTCAGTGCTCAACAATTATTGTGAATACATATTCAAATTAACCCGTTTACCTCCCTGTGGAAAATTTTAGTGATCGAGGTTTTATCCCCGCACTTCCAGATACAGAGAAAAAATATATTTCTAAAGTGATCCCCTTCTAACAACTTTAAACTCAGTGAGTGTACTGCAACTTTTTTGGAAACTACCTTATTTTGAATGCTTACGACTAGTGTTTTTGAACTCTTATCGGACAAGTTTGAACTTTGAACATATATTGATTGATTAATGTTTTATGTACTTTAGTGACTTCGATATTTTAAACATAGTGAATAGTGAAAATATTAAGTGACATTTTCCAAGATATATATAGACCAAATACAGTGACTTAGTGAAATTGTCACTAGTATATTGATTCTCATGATTTTGTGAACATTGTTCCTTATACTACCATAATTATAACTAAAAACTTTTACCACTGTATTACCAAATCCTCTATAGACGTTTCTCATCATTTAATTGGAAACACTACACCACGGAAACGAAAAGAAAAAAAAAGTGCGATACTTTATGAATTTCACACTATTCGAAATTTTATAAACTATTATCACTGACTAGCACAAGCTATTCAACGGCGCACGAACTGTCTTAGTGTTGTCCAGTGAATGTCTTCTCACGCAAGAGTTCCCAGGAATGGACGTTGAGATAAACTCCGCTTTTATCACCCTTCTTGTTTAGGTCTGCAGAATCTTGACCTTCCTCTTTTGTTCAACAGCATTTCATAGCTGTCTGAATGCTTACGAGTGTTTCTATGGACACATTCAACACAATTCGTTACCATTGAAATGTAAAATACAATGATGGACAGAATACCTTTCATTGTAAGTACTCCAGCAACACCGGACATTGTTGTGCTACATGGACGAGGATAGCGGCAGACTGAGATATGTGGAGAGAAAAAGGGAGGCCTTCATCTAGCAGTGGATAGAAAACGGCTGTATATGATGATATATATTTGGCGAACGAATCTCCGTAATTCAGATTATTATCTTTTTTAAATTCTGCTCCAATACCTTCATTAAAATTTTATATCAGTATCAGTGACTCCGCCAGACTAAACTGAAAATCCTGGCGAAGTCAAAATATTACAGTACATTTATGTTAAATATGTTAACTCATAAATAGATTTCAGAAAACGTTTTGTTGCTTAAATTCACGTGTGAAAGCAAATTTTAAGTATCGTTTCGATAATCTACAATAAAAATAACATTTAAATCTTTCTATTACATCATTGGAAAGAGGATAATTTATCTGAAATCACTTGATTTTGTCCAAAGACGAGCTTTTATGTAGTTGTAAATATTGCAATTTGATTTTGAATTTTATGACCTGTTGATATCTTTGAGGGATAATTTTCATGGAAGCTTGTGTTACTCGCGATTTCGGTGAATAGCCAATTTAAACACGTGTTACACTTAGCTTAAACACGCAATAAAACACGTATTTCAATTGGCTAGTCACCCAAATCGCAAGTAACACAAGCTTTCCATGAAAATCAGCCTTAACTTTGACCTGTAAATAATACAAGGTGTCACAAAATTCGTTCGATAAACTTGGCAGATGAATTTCTTAAACAAAATTGAGAGAAAGCAATAATCTTTATCAATTGTTGAATACCACTTCCTTTATGAGATACAGGGTTTCCAGCTTGGAACACAAAATCTAAATGTTGCAATAGTAAATAAAAGAACATTTCTCGATAAATTATTAAAATAAAACTACGTTTCTGGAAAATAATTTGGATTCATATGTTGATATTGAAATTTAAAATGTGATGTCATCGGGTTGACAAGGCTTTCAATTTGGTATAAAGAGTTATTCTTTCAAATGACACTAGATCGTTTTGTTGTATATTCTGTATTCTCAAATGACCTCTATCAAAAACGATACTGGACTGACTGCAGCCATTGGAAATTTCATGAATATATGAAACCAGGGAGCGGAGATCGCACTTCATCTCGTTTGCCACTTCCAGTCTAAACCAATACGAACCAGATTTTCGGTTCAAACTCAGTTTTTTACACTTAATAACGATGTGTGGCCCGTTTCTTGATTTATGTCTTAATTCTGGCCAAAAATTTAAATATTATTCGGAGTATTTTCTATTGTATGCAGAGTACGCTATACTCTTACATGAATAACACAGGAATTAAGACTTAAATTTAAAAACAAAATGGACCACACAACGAGAAGAAGCGTATAAAACTGTGTTAGAACTGAAAATTTGGTCCACATTGGATTAGACTCGAAGTGGAGAAACGAGTTTAAATATTTGCTCTGGCGCCTATCTTTAAGCACTACAAGTCACTCCAGTATCCTTTACATACAGCTGGATGGTATTCTCACGATTACCGTCTAGGGTCAGTACACTGGAAAAAATTATAGTGCTAGTGACATCATGTGCCTTGTTCTTTACAGTGAGTGCTTTAAATACACGTCTCAAATCGTTGTTCGTTAGCTGATTCGATAGCCCAGGTGGTAAAATAACGTTTTTAAAGAAAAAGTCGATAGCTTGCCGTCTAGCAGACCTAAGTTCGATTCCCGCTCAAGTCAGCATTTTTTCTTCCACAAATCATTTCGAAATCTTGATATTAATTATTAACGTATGTTATTTTGTACTTTTTCCCAAAATTTTTAACGTTTTGGCGTATCGTACTTTCCCATCTAAATTTACTTTTTTTAAAGAAATTATGCTTTTTTTTCACTTGTACTGTTGAGCAAACGCAAGACCGGCTAGCGGCGCTAGCCGGCAGCTAGTTTCATGTTCGCGGTAGCCGCATGCTTTACTTACGATTTGGCTGAGTAGGCTATTGAAACACGTGTTTAAGTATTTCTATTGGTTAGTCATAGCAATCCCAAGAAAAGCGCTTGCATAAAAAAGTCGGTATAAGCGAGCAAATCGGACTCAGCCGTCAGACACATGTTTTTGCGTACTTTCGGCCGGTGGCCATGCTGTTTCCAGTGCGCTTTCCTTAAACTCATGTTTCTCTTGTGGTGGTAAAATACAGAATACAGTGTTGCAAACTGTAAATAATAGACAACATGGAATGTCCAATGAACGTTCGAAGTATCATTTAAAAATAAATAAATAAAAAGTTTATATCATATTGGGAACATTGGAAAGCCAATGACATCATATCCTTAAGTCACAATATTGAACGTATTAATAAAAAACATCGAGAAACATTATGATTCATCAAGAAATTAATATTCATTTCATCTACAATGTTGTAAAAATGTCGATTTTGGAAACTAATTTGGAAATCCTGTATGTCGGAAACAAAGCGCAATTCGGGAAATGAGAAAGATTACCTTTTCGTGTTAGAAATTCGCTTGCCAGTGGAATACTATAGTTTCTGTATAATATACAGGGGAAGTGAGCGAGTGTCACTTTAATTACTGATGTAACAATTCAGGAACTGATAAAGAAACATGATATTCTTAATACCAATGGCAAAAACAATTGTCTGGAAGGCGTGTATGGCTGCCTTAGCGTGTGCCGCACAAAAAAGAGTAATTCTGTAATAAGTTTTATGAAGTTTGAAAAAATTAACTCTTATCCCTATTCATAATAATTGTTGAAGTCATCTTCAAATGTGATAAGAGAGAAAAAAAACTTTCTCCTGCTGAACTTAACAATGGAGAACATCATTTTTTACTCTACAAAAAATCCAACTGAATGAGTCAAAGTAATAAACTTTCACTTCTTTTTGACTGAGTAATCTCTTGTATAATAATAATAATAATAAAGCATTCGAATTCTACCACTTCTTTATTGTATGCACTTGAGAGGAAAATAGAAGCAACTGGAATTGATGCTCATACTGTAGTAATCACTAATCATGGTTAATATTGTGTCTGATGTAATCTACCTGTAACTAGTTATATTTGGTCAGTAAAAGAACCTCTTCGGGGGTAAGGGGTAGAGTGACGCAATAATTCTACTTAGAAAAAGAAGTGATATCCATTTTGCGAGTTACTTTCTTTATGTCACTATGCGGGAATTTGTAAAATTCCTTGTAAAATTAAGAGAATAGTACCTTCATTTACACAATAGTAAGATAATTGATACCCTACTGTATCTACAAATGGTTGCATTTCCATCCACTTAAAATAAAGAGTATTTAAAAGAGCAATTCATACGCTGTGAAAAAAAATGTACACAATTTGAGCAGCTAACTTGAAAAATCCCAATGGAAGCCGATTTTTTCAAAAGTAGTGTTCAATTAGCTAGGGGGATGTCGGGTATTTTCCCTCTTGCGTGAGGATTTAATCCCCGTTTGTTAATTCCGAATACCGCCCTAACCAGGGATAAAAAATCTTTGAATGCAAGGTCCTGGGAACGATTCCAGTGGCCGCTCATCCTGACTGAGTATTTTCCTACCTTATAACAGGGAAATGCCTAAATGGTATCTACTAATTAGCCCCCTGGATGACTACTTGCCAACATCTTCTCCCCCACCCTATAACGGCCTAGTCTGAATTTTTAATTTGAATTTTGTTTAGAGCCTTTAGGCAGATTTATTTTGAGTTCAGTTTCCCTTGTTTGTGAATTAGAGGAGTACTCAATTAAAACTGGTGTTATTATTTTAAGCTACCTTTCTATTAATTATATTTCTCTTGATTTACTTGACTAGACAATCTAAATAGAGTAGTGAATGGAAATATACATTGTATATACTTATGATATACACTGTATATACGAAGAATTATTATTTAACCTTTAAACATCTTCTTCTTCTGAAACTGACATACTATACTATCTTAAGAATTGTTTTTATTTTAATGACCTTTAAATATCTTTCAGTCAAGGTATGAGTTTCAGAATGCGGAGAAAGAGCATACTATGAATTTTTATCTATTTTATGAGCAAACGTCTATTCTAAAGTTTTTTACTAGAAATGTTTCTATGTAATACTATTTTTGTAATAGTACTAGTCTTACTCAGAAAATTTTATTTATGACTTAGAATGAACTAAAGTTAATTATTAAATTTGAGAAGTAATTTTAATAGAATTATTAAATTGTTTTTTATTTTAAATGGTATCTTTTCTCTTTACATTATTTCAGACAAATTTTCCAGTTAAAAAACGTAGTCTCTACTAGTCTAACCCACTGAGAAGAAAAATACACTAAGTGAAGGAGATATCAATTAAAGGTAAATAGAATTCTTATTTTGAAATTAAATGTGTAGAGTATATGATAAGGATATAAAAGATCTGTAGAATATTCAGAGTACACTACACTGAATATGTAGAATAAATCTTGATAATTAAATTACATACTGAGAATGTTTACAGTATTTTTTAGGATAAACACTGTATATTCTCTACGATATCTAAAATATTTTCTATTAGATCTCAATAATATATTATCTAGGATGTGCTCAGTATTTTTTTTAGAATGTTCATAGTATATTACCTACAATATGTACAGCATTTTTCTACAATATTCAGAATACACTCACTTGGATGTTCACAGAATTTTCTTAGGATGTCCAGAGTATTTTCTGTAGAATGTTCATAGTATATTAGCTACGATATGTATAGTATTTTTTTAATATCCACTATATATTTCCTTATGATGTTTACAATATTTTCTACAATCTCGAAAATATTTAAATCTTGATTACTATTTCAGATTCTTTAAGCATTTAACTTTAGGATGAGTGTAAAAAATAAATCTCACTCTTTTTTATGAATAGAAAAGTTAAAATATAACATAATATGTAACAAATTTTATTTTATGATATTTAGATATCTTTCACTCAGAATATTATTTTATAAAAAATTACGGAGTTAGCTTTTTTATTTATTTATAGTCTTTAGCTACAATCATTGTTCTAATCCTTTAAATTTGACCGTGAACATGAATGATAGGTGTCTATGAATTATAAATGATTTTAAAAAATTGGTAGCAAATGGAACATTTATAGAAGAAAGTCCTACTAGAAAACTCAGTGTTCAAATTCATTAAGTTTCTCCATGAAATTTAAGGTAAGAGAAGTTTTAAAGGGACAAATAAAATTTTATTTAAAGAAGTAGTACTACTAGTTAAATCATTTATAGTAAAGAGGTGCATTAAGAAAAAAGAAAAAAAAAGAAAATCTCTATTAAGATTCATTAAGTTTCATAGTAAACTTCTTTTTCCTAAGAAAGATATCTAAAAGTTATAAAATAAAAATTCGTTAAACACACACTAACTTTCCGTTCATCAGTCTTACTCTAATTAAATAATGTCTAAAGCTCATAAAAATATCATACAAACTTAATAAAACTACGTTATATGTTTCATATATCTTTATTAGAAACAGTCATCATAAATATTCAATAGAATTTTTCATATTATAATAACTTAAAAATTATAATGTAACATTTTCTTATGTTACATTCAAAGTACTATATGTTTATATATCATTAAGAAAACACTACTCACATATACTTATTAGCCCTATACTTATGAATTGAAGTGTTTTATCTTTTAAAAAAGATATATTTTTATATATTATAGTAAGAAGTAATAAACATTGATCTAACTTGAACAAAAACAATTATCATATTTTCTAATTAGAGGATCTTTTCTTTGTAAGCTATTTCCTTTTCAATTATAACTGCTTTTCTCCAGATTATTCAAGTAAATATTTTTTCTCACTTAAAATTGGAAATGGGTTTGAAATCAAAATGAATATATGAACGAGTATTTAGTTTATTTTTTAATATTTTTCCATTAGAGTTTTCTAATTTTAAATCGATATTTAAAATTTTACTACTGTAAAGTGTAAACAAGAGCATCATTAAAAGGTTAGCAGTTTCTAAAGTAAATAAAATAATGCATTATTCAATACTAAATGACTTTTTTCTTCTTTTAACTCATTTTAGTTAGAAGGTATACAAAATAAAAGTGGAAATTTATATTATGATAAAATTGTTAGTGTATTATTTTAATTTAAAAGTGTAAAGACAACTTTCAAATAGTAATCATACTTTATTATTCTTTTATTTTAGATCAGACTACTATCAATGAATATTTCAACTTCAGATAGTGGTTATGAGGAGGTTCATAGTCCATCTGAATCACCCCCATCATCATCATCATCTCCATTTCATCCTCTTTCTCCATATGAAAATATCTCTGATGTTTCTACATTAATTTGGGAAACAGACAGTGGATACTTTGATTATTTATCTTCTGCTTATGAACAAATGGAGGATCAAGAAGAAATGGAACAAAGAGAAGAAGAAGAACAAGAAGAACAAGAGGCGGAAGAAATAATTAGAATTTCTTCATCTTCATCATATGTTCCAAGTACTTCTTATGATGCTACATTTGAATATTCATCATCATCATCATCATCCTATCTATCTTTTGAAAGCCTGATGTGTCCATCATCATAACCTATCTCCATTATCACCTCATTTACCTCTATTATCCTCATCACCTCTACCTTCCCCCTCATCACCAATACCATCAACTTCCCAACAGTACCTCCCTCCTCCTCCTCTTCTATGTAAATATTGTGGATCAATAACAAAGGAACCACACAATCAATTCCAATACATATCATCGTATCCATCATCACGTGATGATTCACCACCTTTATCTTCATCCCAACTATCATCATTATCAAGACACCTATCACCATCGTCACCTCTTACCTCTATTAACCTCATCACCTCTACCTTCTCCCTCATCACCAATACCATCAACTTCCCAACAGTACCTCCCTCCTTCTCCTCCTCTCCTATGTAAATATTGTGGAGCAATTACAAAGGAACCATACAATCATTTCTCATAATCATTTATCAAAATTCTAAAAAAATGTATTATAAACTTCTGGAAGCTCCTGTATATAAATATCAAGTTATGGAAGAAATTCTATTAACATTATAAATAAATAAAAAAATATTTGTATAAAAAGAAAAAATAACTTGTACAATTTAATGAAATTAAAGAATAAATAATAAATACATTATCAAAACGTTGTTATTATTTATCATTAATGTTATCTCAAATGAAAATAGTAGATTATGATCCTTTATTATTAAGAGTAAGAAAGTAAGTAAGGTGTATTATAAACAAGATGTTTATTCTTTTCTTTCATCAGGAAGCTTATTTAATAATCATTTTCAAATTTTTATGTTTTCTAGATTTTCTACTTGTAACCAATGGTTTTCAATGAGGATTTTATTTCAAATGAAATAAAATGAAAACACGTAAATACAGTATAATTCTTTAGTATTAAGAGTAGGTAAAGTGTTTTATAAAAAACACACATGTTTCTTACATTTACATGGTTAATAAGGTAATTTATAAGATTTTATTTTATTTTATTTTTCATCCAGTATTCTAATTTTAAGGATTTTCTTAATGCACAAACATATACCTCCACAGAGTCATGATAAGTACACTTAAAGAAACGAATGATCAAATTTAGCGTTTTTAAGGTAGAACATTTCTTTTCAATTACATTATTCATACTTTACAAGTGAAATATTCCAAGTTGTAAGAAAAAAGTTATCTTTAACTTTTCATTTGTAGCTCCTAAATACATAATTTTATACTTTATAATAAAAAAATTCCTCTACTTTTGAAACGTTTGCTTGTCTCTTTGAAATTATCCTTACAATTTACAGTCTGAAACTTACACAAAGTAAAATGTCACTCAAAACTTTTAGGTCTCACAAAGTAAAAAAATATATTATTCACAAATTTGTAATAATAACTAACTTTTCAACTCTCTTTTACTTCAGTTTATAATTTCAGAGAATGATTTTCTTTATTTTATTTTCTGTCTTAAAATAAATTGTTAAGATTTTTTTTCATTTACAATTTACAGTTTGAAACTTACACAAAGTAAAATGTCACTCACAACTTTTAAATTCACAAAGTAAAAAAAATATATTATTCACAAATTTGTAATAATTAACTTTTCAACTCTCTTTTACTTCAGTTTCTAATTTCAGAGAATGATTTTCTTTATTTTATTTTCTGTCTTAAAATAAATTAAGAATTTTTATCTATTTTCTTTACTTTATAAAGAAAACCTATATTTTTCTAGTTTAGAAATAAAACGTATTCACAACTTTCTAAAAACAAAAGCTTTTTCCTACATTAAAGATGTGAAAGAAGAAACGTAATTTCTAAGTTCCATAGAAATGTTTATAGGGTGCAAACAATAAAATTTTACGTTATAACTTTAAGTTATAACTTCAATTGTCTATGAAACCTTGGGTAAAAAAGATGTTCTCGAAGATGTTTCTGTTTAAGTTATTTCAGTCTCTTTCTATGTGTGTGTACGCCTGTGGTCAATATGTTTTTTTCTATGTAAGACTGTCTCTCTATGTATGTGTGTCTTCCTCTTTCTCTCTCTCTCTCTCTCTCTCTTCGCATATGTGTATCTTTCTCTCTGTATGTGTCTCCGTCTCTCTGAATGTGTGTGTGTGTCACTCTCTGTGTCTCTCTCTCTCTGTATATGTGTGTTTTTCTCTTTACATGTGTCTCTGAGTGTATCTTTCTGTGTATGCGTCTCTCTCTCTCTTTCTCTCTCTCTTCGCATATGTGTATCTTTATCTCTGTATGCGTCTCCCTCTCTCTCTGTATGTGTGTGTGTGTGTGTGTGTTTCACTCTCTGTGTATATATCTCTCTCTGTATATGTGTGTTTTTCTCTTTACATATGTCTATCTCTATCTGAGTGTATCTTTCTGTGTATGCCTCTCTATCTCTCTCTCTCTCTCTCTTCGCATATGTGTATCTTTATCTCTGTATGCGTCTCCCTCTCTCTCTCTGTATGTGTCTCATTCTCTGTGTGTATCTCTCTCTCTTTTTTATATGTGAGTTTTTCTCTTTACATGTGTCTATACCAATGAGTGTATCTTTCTGTGTATCCGTCTCTCTCTCTCTTCGCATATGTGTATCTTTCTCTCTGTATGTGTCTCTCTCTCTCTCTCTCTGTATGTGTGTGTGTGTTTATGTGTGTGTGACTTACTCTCTGTGTGTATCTCTCTCTCTCTTTGTATATGTGAGTTTTTCTCTTTACATGTCTCTATCTCCCTCTGAGTGTATCTTTCTGTGTATGGGTCTCTCTCTTTCTCTCTCTCCATCTCTGTCTTTATGTTTGATTCTCCATATGTGTGTATATGTGTATGTTTATGTGATCATGTATAAAAATATAAACACCACCGCGTCTTCTTCCTTTGTTTCCATACATTTGGTTAGCAACCCTGTCTTGCTCCTTTGTTTCCATACATTTAGTTTGCAACCATGTGTTGCTCCTTTGTTTCCATACATTTAGTTTCCAACCCTGTCTTGCTCCTTTGTTTTCATACATTTGGTTAGCAACCGTGTCTTGCTCCTTTGTTTTCATACATTTGGTTGGCAACCGTGTCTTGCTCCTTTGTTTTCATACATTTGGTTGGCAACGCTGTTTCCTTCTTCTTTCCTCATCTCTTAGAGGAATGACCTTTCCAGGCGCCATCTTAGATTACATCATTAGTAATTTCTCAATTGCTATCTACTACAAACAGTGTCAGCTAACCTTGCCAACTCTTTCCTCTGCTGTCACGTGGAATTTCCACACCACATCTTCGGTCAGCCACGTTTCCTATTACGTCATTTTTCTCCCAAAAATTCAAGCGTAGTCTCTACAAACACCTCCTACGTCACCTCAAGCCACCTACGTGGACCGCCATCTTAAATTTGCGTCACTCTTCGATTATGTCATCACTTTTTTCCCACCCAAAATTCAATCGTAGTCTTGTACGAACGTCCACACCACGTCATGGGGTCAACTACCTACCACAGAGGTCAAGGACCTACCACGTCAATTCAACGACGTGGTGCTTGCTCCTGGAAGGTAGGCAGCCCGCAATTTTGGAACGAGTACGACCGTCTTCTACTGTCTGTCCGGGAGAGAATTGTCGCGTTCACTCTCCCCTTTTTCCACTGAAGGTAACTATTATTTTTGTCTCTGATTCTTGTTGGCATTATAATCTTCGAGTTACTCTGTTTTGTTCTTAATTGCCTGAAAGAACTTTAAAATTGATTGATACTTGGTAGTATAAATTGTCAAGACAAATACTGCAAGGCAGTTAACTTACTGAACTATAAAAAACATATTAACTTTTTGGTTTTTATTGGATAATAGACAACAAGGCTTCCAAGTATAGAAGCAGCTGTACCTACTAAATTGTTGTAGTTTCTCACTTTGTGCTTAAATACCAATAAATTGTTATTTGTTTCTTGAAGATTTTTATGTTTATGAGTTCGATTCCTACGCAGGTCATTCCACGTTCTGTTTACATAGTCTAAGTGACCAAATTATCTTTCATACAACAATACGCATTTAAGAATAATTTTCATTATTAGAATATGTAAAACTCCTGGAAAGAAGTACAAAATCTATTCATCCGTGAGGCGCAAAAGTCATGGAAAAGTCACCGGCTGACAGGCGGGCGGGGACAGATGCGTCAAGCGCGAGCTCGGCCAACAAGCGCTTCGTTGCGTTGACAAACTTTCTGGCTGTAGTAGGGGAATTCAGTTTATATGAGCAGTCCGAAAATATGAGCAGCACGAAGCTTACACCCTCATACGTTCTACGTGCATTGCGAAGAAACGAGCGAAACAAGGAAGTTCGCAGTCTTGTTTGGATTTTCATGGTTCACGAGAGTAGAGCCCAAGCTAGTGTGCCGCGAATAGTGTATAATAAAGTACAAGCTTAAAGGTACTGGATGGAAGTGGCTTGACAAAAGTTCTTCCAGATGCTGGAACTGCTACCCCTCGAGTGGCACGATCATGTCTCACTTCAACGCATATGAAAAGATCTAGGTATGCAGATGAAGTTCCCCATGCTGCCCTTTATTGTTTGCGAACACAAGTCTTTAGAGTGCAGCACAAATAATCTAGTATCACACCCAGATGAAAAAGGAGATGCAACTTTGGATCAAAACAAGAAAAAACAGTCACCACAGTTTCTATATTGGAATAATGTAATGGAACTGGACTCTATACTTTTATGCTTTATCCTGAGTATCCGAACATCTAACTAGTAACTACCATATATTCGTGAGCACATTAGAGAAAATCTGCCCATGGTCTTTTGGTTTAGATGCGGTACACTATTCTCGTTGGTTGCCAGTCTTCATCCGCACTCTTCATGAGTTGCCTGAACGACACCTAGAAGTGTACTCAAGAGTCTGTAATGGGCACTTTACTAGCTCAATGACAGGTGCCTTTTTCAGCAAAGCAGATGATTATTTCCAAGAACAGAACAACAAATTCGTGAAAGGGAACTCGGGAGCAATTGGCATTGTTGATAATGAAACGGCACTCTTAAAGTGCATGGTTGCTGGGCCTATTTTATCAGAATTAATGTCAGAATTTGATGACAGCGTAAATCGACGAGAAACTGGAGATAACATCCCAGCACATCACCAAACAACGAAAGCCTATGACGTACGATTTCGATAACATGTGATTCAATTAATCAGCATATTAAATGAACAGGGAAACCCATTTAAAGGAGACATTTTAGTATCAGTGTACAGCAGAAAAATAATCCCGCAAGAGGAAGCAGTAGCACTTATGAAAAATGTCCATCGCAATGGAATTCTTCAGTACAACGAATTCATTACTCTCCGCCTAGATTTGGGTGAGAAATCAATCCATGACGTTATCTCGAAGAACAATGTGTTCATATTCACTGCTCCATTAAAAAAAATAAATCATTAACAAAAAAATCGCAAATCTTCGCAGACACACCAACATATTCTACAGGGTGGTCCGGAAGTGGGCGTACCATCCCCCCCCCTTTAGGTCCAACAGTATAGTGTTGTTTATGGTAGAATGTCTGAACTCAGATATTTTGAAGTCTTAAGAGTCATAAACATCGGTATGAGCACCATCCATGTCGTAACACAGCTGAATTCTGCGCCAAGTTCTCGCAGATGTTTTGCTGAGATACTCCAGAGTCACGAGGGTGAAGGCGTGTTCCACAGCTTCTCGTAATTCCTGCGTTGTGTGATATCGAGTGTTTCTTACTTGTTGCTGTATGAAGCCCCAGAGAGCATTGTCTGGTGTCGTCAGATCGGGACTTCTTGGAGGCCAAGCAAAGGGAGCTGGTGAAGATGCAGAGCCTCTTCCAATCCAGCGGCCAGGAAACGTCTCATTCAGGTAATTGCGCATGTGAACCGCGAAGTGCGCTGGTGCTCCATCCTGCTGTATCACAGCAGTGTCTTTGATACCATTTTCTTCCAGTTGAGGCACCAACCACTCACTAAGCATCTCCTTGTAAGAATGTCCATTAACATTGTTTTCGAAGAAGTAAGGTCCAAAAATGTGTGTTGCACTCATTCCAGCCCACACCATCACGTGTGGTGGGTTTGTCTCCATCTCTTTGTAAAACCGGGGGTTTTCCTTACACCACATTATAATATTCCGAGAATGCATACTCCGATAGATAGCACACTCGTCTGTGAAGAAGACTGCACCACGGGATCGTTTGGAAGGGAACGCCTGAAGGAGAGTTCTGCATGCCTCTTTCCGCGCATCCATGTCGGCGTCACTCAGTTCATTCACATGCATTG
Organism: Lepisma saccharinum; assembly: GCA_022664845.1. Taxonomy (NCBI): domain Eukaryota; kingdom Metazoa; phylum Arthropoda; class Insecta; order Zygentoma; family Lepismatidae; genus Lepisma; species Lepisma saccharinum. The sequence goes on from JAGDQP010035208.1 coordinate 19,442, forward strand.
GACGGTAAACCTTCAATTTTAGATCTTCTCTCATGTGCGTCATCATGGTGGTCCTAGGAATACCAAGCTCCGAAGACCTTTTACGTGTTGATTTTAAAGACGACTGCTGCACTGATGCTTCTACTTCACGGCACGTTTCCCTCCGTTTTATCGGTCTACCGCCTCGGGGAAGGTCTTTCACACTGCCCGTAGCAAATGCACGTTTTTCCCATCCCAACATTGTTGCTTTTCTTGGTGGATTAATACCAAAGCGGTCTGTAA
>JAGDQP010035209.1:8322-19701 GCA_022664845.1 Lepisma saccharinum
TACGCAACAATACCTGCATATACGTTTTTTGTATTAACTACATTTCTTGCAAGGTCAGTAATTACAAGTCTAAAACTTGATCAAAGTTTCGTCCACAATGAACACTTATTTAGCCGTATTTGTAGCATTCATGCGATCGGAATTTCATCCGGTCAGATTTGTTAAAACTTCAAGTTGGATTGTTGCGAAACATCCAATATTACTCAAATACTTAACAGAGTCCGAACTACTTTAAATGATTTATCAATTTGATTCTAAAATTATGGACTTATCCGATAGCACAGAGAAAATGCGAGGTCGAACTAGAGAATATACTGATTGCAATTCCAGTTTCTGGCAACCGTGCCATGACATTTTAAACACGGTGTCAATTAGGCATGTATCCATTTTTCATAGAAATCGATCGTAACGTTGCCAAACTCCAGAGTAATCTAGTGTTGTATATTCCGTCCACCTGATTTTGATCTGAATGCTTGAGACATTTATAGAAAGCCCCAATATTATCACAGTCTGAATACATTTTCGTATAGCTAAACATCACAATATTTACTGTTTAGTAGCAAAAGTGGGACTTTGCTTGGTCTTTTGCGCTACAACATAAATAATTTTCATAATAATAGTGGTACCAACATTTACAGGACAAAACATAAATTTACTGTACTTAAAAGATCTACTGAAAATATTAACGAGCGTACAATACAATACACGGAAGCGTAACGTTTTAAGCAAAGAAGGATTAGTTCCCTATGAAACACGCACTTCAAAATGCAACAGCATTGTTTTCCTTTTATGGCTGGAAGACAGCTAATTACATATCATGAAACAGGTAGGATATAAATTTTCTAGTTTGTGCAATTTCTATGGCGATGAAGTGTACTATTTACAAAATATTTCAATTAATGAAAAAAGAGTTAAAGCTCTCCTAGTGGTGTATACTATAACGATATTTTCGAGTGATCAGCCAGATGAAATCAGGTGAGAACTCAAGACATTTCGAGAATTGATATTGTTCTCATCCTCAGGGATGAGAAAAATGTCAGTTCTCGAAATGTCGGAATTCTCACGTGTTTTCACTACAGAATATCCTTACAGTATTTCAATTAATGTTGGCGTTTCTAATGACTTTAAGCGTTACTCGTTGCGTGTGCATAATAACCTAGTTTCTTCCTCACGTTTTTTTTATTTTCTCCTTAACAAATAAGCCAACAAAAAGTTTTAAAAAAATTCTGGATCATTGATGATAAATGTTTCAACTTCATACTACAAGTACGCAATGGATCAAAGCAAACTTACGGCTCAGTAGGATTTCCAGTTTCCCACTGTAAATCTTTCCTTACATATTGTTTAACGACAGTAGACTAATTGTATGTACAGTAGTCTTACTTCAAGTTAAATACAGTGTCAAAATCAAGATTACAGTTCAAGCTTTTATTGGGAGGAGGCTGTATTATCCTCTCAACTTCGTTTACTCAAATTTACAGAGTTCAGTTATGGAAACAGAATATTTCCTGTAACATGATTTGCAAGGAAAGGTCCACTGTTCTCGACGCTTTTAACTTTAAAGTTCTTTGTTATTCAGGAACTATTGGGAAGTAATTATCGAAATGATGTTCTCATAGTTAACGACAAAACCAGTACTGATCATGTATCTTCACAAACACTGTCAACTGAGAATTTATGAGAGAGGCCAATAGCTTTTACTACTGCTAGGCACAAAGGCGCAAATACGCCCTCTTTTTCATCCCCGGCCAATAAATCAACACCGAAATAATGCAAATTTTTAAGACGATAAAATAAGAATTTCACAAAATTAAATTGTTGTCCTATTACTTCCTCACACAAGGCCACACCCCCCCCCTCCCTCCAACATTACTACCTTTTATTTTAACAATACATGCTAATTAACAGTCTCACAGAAAAAAGTAATATTGGAAACTTGATGTAATTTGCCTTAGGTTTCACGTTTTATTTTCTTTCCCTTAAGCTGAGGCAGATAAATGTTTAGTATCAGAGGGATATGTTAGTGAAAATGTTGATCTGTCCGTATTACACGATTACTTCACAGTATCTGTATACAATTACTTTTTCGATTACTTTAGGGATATAGCTGTTCTAAGAAGTTAGGTGTTTATACAGGGCTAACAAAATCCACACTTCTGCCATTCATTTGACTTGACGTGTACAATACGAACACCAATCCCTGAGGAAGAACATATTTCTGTTAAATGTTTCTTGCAAATATAAATTGCACAAAAAAAAAACACCATTTTAAAACATCATCGAAACAATTCGATTTTTTCATAGTCTGAAGATGATTCTTAGTATCAACACAGGATACTATTACAAGTCACATGTAATTTTCTCGTACTGTTTTTATCTACGAAGTGGGCAATGAATATATTTTCTTTGATGAACCTTTTCCCATTTTCTATATAACTACAGTACCAGGATGATATGTTGTTTCCTCAAAACAATTGTGCAAATTAGATAACGCCCACGCCAAGAAGGTACTAAAAATATAATTTTAATGCTCTGCTAGTTATTTTTGTTTTAAATATTTGCAGGAGCATTGCCATCACTTGATGCATTTACTCTATCATAATACAAGAAATGCAACTCCTGTAACTGCACAAATAATGCTCAGTTCGTAATAATTCACAGCATTTAAGACAATGTTTAAGATTGCATTTATCCTCATTTTCTGCATTTCCAACTCAGTTAAATGACATTTAAAGCATATAAGGGTACCAACTGTTGTGTGTCTTGGAATTACAAATTCCTACCAATATGTACTTTTACTTCAAGAAAGGACGAACTTGTAATTTTAAACTAAAGATAATCTGTAATGAGAGCAAACTTAATAAATTAACTCCAAAAACAAGCAATTACAATTAATACAGCACTAAAATATGAGCGGACGCCGAAAATGATCACTTCACGAAAAGATAATAAAGCTGTCCATCTAAGAACGCTAACCACCACAGGCTGAACAGGAAAACTTTTGGTTCACGACTGTACAAAGGAATCAACAACAGAATATATAAGCGGAATGCTATGAGTTTGACTTATAATATTATCATACTTACTAGAGGTTCAACTACCTGCTAAAAGACCTCGTTCTAACACAAACTCTTCATCATGGGAATTTATCCACTTTTACAACCTGGAAACCAACTCATCTATGCGAATACATCGAACAGTTTGATAAGACAGAATGTTGGGTGTTCCCCATCCCATTTTAATGTCGGGCAAAAGTTGAATATTCTCAAATATTAACGAGTGTTGTGCAATTAAACAGTTTACAACAATAATTACAAAGAGTTATCAACACTCGAAAGACTAGTTTGGTTTTGAGCACAGGTTTCTGTTAACTTCGAAACTCGTCTTATAAAGTACAAGAAAATTTATACACACAGTACCATCTACAATCTCGCCCAAACACACATTACCAAGAAATAATGTTATGACTAAGTCAATATGTGATTTTGGGGGAGTATAGTACCTGTATGTATATCATAGTATGTGGTAAGAATCTCGCAGTGGATGAAGGAAATTGGAGGTATTACAACGAGAAAAGCGTGCAAATTTCAATTAACACGCTGTGTGTCAAATTTCTCGAATAAACGTGACATTAGGAATATGTAATTGACGTGATAACACGTTCCACTGTATGATTAACTCCTCATTTAGATCTTAAGCCAAAAGAAGTGATTTTGTAATCGTATCAAAAACTTATGAAGCAGATGAACGAAAACGTTTTAGTAAGCTCACTGCTGTGACATGAGCAGCATATAGCAATCAATCACATAGCTATGGAAACCTAATCATGTAACAGATAAATTACTAGAATGCTTGAATAATTACAGTGAGTAATAATAAATTATATAACAGCAGCAAGAACATAAATTATAATACCGGCATATATCCATTGTAAATAAATTAGAAATGTAAGTATAGCGTGTAGGAAGTTAGGAACATAACTATCTTAATTCTCGTAGCCAGTCCTCTCAGTACAAAGAATACTAAAATAGTAATTATTACTTTTAATATTAGTGTTCTTTGTACTGAGAGGACTGGCCACGAGAACCAAGGTGAGGCAATAACATAAGCAAGCTTTTCTGTTATTTAAGGTAACTGCACCAAGTATTCCCTTCATTTTAGGCATTTTACTATTTCCATACATCAAAAATCGATTTTTAACATTTAATTTGTATTTCTGGACTGTGTTACATCTATGGCCATATTCCATCTCATATCTGAGGAATGTCGTTCCTCGGCGATGCAACTTCCGGGAAACGGGGTGAAGAAGGGAGCGGACAGAGCCTTTAGTCTGGGTACTATCCCAAACATTCGTCTAGTAAGACCGAGGAAAAGTGAACAGGTGTTGAACCGCGCCACCTCATAATCCTCAATATACTCACTGACCTCCACCACTTCAATCATGGTAGATGGGTATTAACTTTTTACTATTGTAGACAAAATTCACAAACTGCTTTTAAACACCTGACTCAAGATGGCTTTTCATATTACGGCGAATAAACTTCTCGTTTCAATTAAGCACACTAGAGTGAAGACACAGTAGTGTTTTCCGCAAAACACGAAAATTCAAGAACCCTTCTTACTCGTCCTTCAGAAAACAAACTGAAGATAATTTGCTAAACTAGGAAAGCGAAGCAATGACAATAACATTCCAAAATTACTATGAAAATATTTATACATGAAAATAAGGTATTTTACAAAATAAATATTTGCGTCCCTATTTTTCGATTTTCAAAAGTAATGAAAAACATTACAATTCTGAATTCGTAACTCTGAAGTGACTGTGAAATTAAATGTAATACAGTGGAAAATGGATAGAGTATTCATTTATATAAGGACATTATTATACAAATCAAGGAGTCAGAACGGTCCTATTTCTCATTTGAAAGAATAACTTAGCAACGCTAACCACATTAGTTTACGGATTTTTTTTAAATACAAGGACGCAATAAGTTTAAAATAGTAACACTATAATTAATTTTTGTACTATTTTCAAAACGGGAAAATTAGGAAACCATCTCCTCTGAATACCATTCACAGCAAGCAGTCCATGGCACACTAAACCTTTGTTCCCTCATTGATACAACAACTAATGAAAATAAAAATATGCCAAGTAGCAACATACCCAATAATGATTAAATATTTGTTAAATCTTAATATCGTACTTCCATCAAATAAATATTGCCTCCATGATGAAATGACTGTTACTGATGAGCTGACACAGTCTTTGAAACACTGACAGAAAGAGCACCGGTTTCTTTGATCTATATTGCAGCATCCTTTAATACAAATGAATGTTGCTGCTATTGCTTACTTTTACTTCCTTTTAGAGAGAAAAACACTTCTTTAAAAACGTCCATACTAAATAAAAAATTGCAAAAGTTTGGCAACTACTTAATAATTTCCTACCACAACTCAAGTCTCACATAATGCCTCTCAAAGTAACCAAGAGATTGAATATAAAAGTGCATGTACTCAGAAGCTGAACTCTTTTGCGAACTGGGACCTGAGGATTCTCTGTAACAGTCGACGAACAAAAGACTCTTCCCATCCATGAAAACATATTTGTCCGTTATTACTGAAGCGTACGTCAATTTCCAAAACTGATTATCGGGTTAATTGCCTTCTAAAAATGGAAGAAAACTATCATTTTCAAAGCTTTTACAGTACTTTAACTTCATTTCTTTACATTTTTAACATACTCTGGCATTGGTAGAAGTAAAGGATATGTAGTTCCCTAGCCTTAACTGAAGCTACTATTCTTTATCTTTATTTAAAGTAGTTCTTTTTTCAGTTTTCTTCCCTATCCCTATTTCGATTCAAAATGTATTTTGATTTATATATTTCCCCAAACTTAACATTTTAATAGAAAGAATATTAAAAAGAAATAAAGATACCAATTGTGCACGCAACAATGACAGTGAAACAAAACAGAACATTCATAACAATGATACGCAATTTCTTAGAAGTTATTTATAATATATAAATTTATACATTATGTGAAAATTTAAAATTCGTTCCAAATCAACATTATCGAAGCGCATTTGCCAACTTCTGAAGAAAAACAAGAATAGAATAAATATATTTGGTTTATCAAAACAATTCACCTAAAGGATAATTCAGAGATATCTTTCTATCTATATCTATATATATATGTACACATCCATAAAGCTACAAATACGAAATTTTGTACATGGTCTTTTGAAATATGAACATAGAAAAACAAATACTCTTATATTTTCAATGGGGTGTTAAAGCATGGACAATCATGCATATATGCAGTATTCGATTTGTTATAAACTAACAAGGGGGGATTCTAAAACTATTGGTTACTTGTAGGTTTTCACCTACTACCTGTCTCGGTACAAATACAAAGATTTCTTCCCTGGTTGGGATGATATTCGAAATCAACAACCGGGGATGAAATCCTCAGACATTAGGGAAAATCCCGGTATCCCTTGGGCAAATCGAACACTACATATATGTATATACACGAATGTTTTACTTCTAAACCAGGTCACAAAAGCATTTGTTGCTCATATATATATATATATATATATTTTTTCTCTAAAATTTTGCCAATTAATAAATGTCTTTTGTTATAAATAGGTGTATCTAAGATATTCAAAGGTACACGGCGTTTCCCCTTGATATCTACAACTCTGGATCATATTTACTGAGATTACATAACATAAATCCTTAAAATGAACAATAACTAGAAGATAAAGCGATACAACCAAATTCACCTGTATTTATATTATGCACATTCGAAGTTTCCCATAATAAACAATAAATAACATATCAGGAAAAAATATATAGGACTAAAATGCAACATTACATACTAGGACGTAGAAAACAGTAAGATGAACTCCAAATTATGTAACTTAAAGATGTACAGTTCAACACCAGGTCCAAAACAGAATTTTACAAAACTCTCCATACTAGAATATACACTTTCTGGTATAAGTACTGGAAGACTCGTTTCAGTCCTGTTACTTACTTTGAACATTTTTTTAACTTCTTACAAATCACAGTGAGTTTAAATGGACCAACCTAGTAATTTCCATAATCTACTTCTATTTCTTAGTTTTTATTTACTGGTTTAGCTCTTCATAAGGACAGAAACTACTAAAGAAAATATACGACACCATTTTATGAACGATTGTTTTTCTGCGTAATAGATAACTAAGTATATATCAGCCATTTAGTTTTCAGGTTATTTGGAGTTCTGCTTTCCTGCCTAATATGTAAAACTTAAAAAAAGAAAGTGAAAGAAGAACTTTCTTAATCCCTGAGGGAAAATGTTCACAAATAAATGAATTTCCTAAAACCACATAAATGTCTTAAAATGAAGGAATATCATAATTTAAAACGCACATTGTCCCAAGTCCTGTTATCCAACAGCGGTGTGCTCTCTCACTGTCAGACATTTCTTTTGAACCAACTACTTTTATATACGACCTCTTACCTTGTCTAAGGTTACTATTATACAGGGGTTGACGAGAATAACAAAGAGAATGCTTCCCATGGGTATGCTTCACGAAATCTCTATGTGTGCGATAAGAATGACGAAGTCCCATTCGTCGCAATTCTTTACATTCATCTGAAAGTAAATTCTTTATCTCCTTGGGAAGAGGTTTTTTAGTAGTTTCTTCTTCACATTTGGGTTTCTCCTCTTTCACATCTTTTGGAACTCTTTTTCTCTTGCTTTCGACTTGTTTGTGCAGCGAGCTTTTCGATGAAGTACTTCCACTCTTCCCAAGAACAGAATTCTCCTTTTGTTTCTCTGTTACCTTCTCTTTTGATTTCCTCACTGGCACTTTCACTGTATTACTATTTCTCAAAATTCTAACAGACATGTCCTGGATCTCCTCTAAGCCTTTCGCTCGTAGCTCTTTACACTCATCTTGTAATATTAAGCGTACTTCTTTCGGTAGTTTGTCTGAGTGGCTATTCGCGGTGGTCCCTTTAGTACAAGGCTTTGGTTGGCTTACTCGAGAGTTAGGGGTTTTCAGAGGTTCATCTTCAATCAATAACGTTGATGGAAGATCCTTCATACTACATTTCACATCGGTTTGCGAAGACTGCTCAATGTAGGGTGAACTCGGAGATTTCTTGTAATCAGATGACATTTTCAACTTTTTAAAGTTCCTGCAATGATAGCCTGATGATAATTTTGTATGACACGTCTGAGAAATTGAATTTTCTTTATTTCTCAAAAATTCTCCACCAGCATCCTCCGTCTGCTGTAGGTTATTTGAATACAAAATTTCACTTAGTTTAAAATTTAACTTGTCAAAACAATGTTCTACATCTTCGGGGAAAGATTTCGAAGAAACCTTTGTTAATGGTAGGGTTCCTGATGAATGAGTAGGCAATGTGTTCACTTTGACAGCATTACTTAAACATTTAACGTTATAATTATACATCGACCTAAAATTACCTACTTCGTTCACAGTGTACGCAGTATTATACGCACGCTTCACTTCACTACCAACTACTACGTTCTGCTCAATTAAACAAACATCACTGAATTGTGTCATATTTTTGTAAGATTTCAATTTTTCTTCCACAATCATTTCATCTTTCTGTATCATTTGTGAATCAACTTCTTTCGAGTACAACAAAGAAAACTCCTTCTTCATTTCCTCCAGAATATCAGAAATCTCCTGACTTCTAAGACTTTCCACATTACCTCCCCTAGTATTCCGCTCCGTCCTTGACTCGGGATCACCTTTGTATGACCGCAAACGGTTATGAACACTTCCAGCGGTGGGGACTTTAATGTCGTGAATATCCCATTGTTCTAATTGTTTCGTCTTCCAGCTATACGTTTCTCCTTTACGCCTTCTCAAATCTCGCCAAAATTCTAAACTTCTCGGAACAGACTGATTAATATTGGATTTCCAATCACAACCACAGAACAGATTTCCTTCTGTTAGTGCTAATTTCTCATCTCCATCGTCTTCCAACATTTCAACCTTAATACTTGGTCGGTCCAGTTCGTCATGTAACACAGTTACACACGACTCACTAACGGAGGCACTTGGTATTAGATCAAGGTATTTCGAAGTAGCTGTGTACACCTTTGGTGTTTCTGGCACAAAAACAGGTGAATTATACCCACTGTATGGATAAATCAATTTCTTGACACTGAAATCGTTCTTCCATTTGACTGGCAAGTTCGTACTCACAGCTCGGCTTTTGTCTTTTAAAAAGGCGTCATAAATTACGGAGGCTGGTTTCTTGGCATAATTCTTTGCACAGTAAGTAGATAAAGGCCGCCTAACACCGTCTTTAAAGTAACTTCTACTCTTACCGTGCACATCAATGTGATGACTACTCTGGCGCATCATCTTCACATCAGATTCCTCAAGACACTGATCATGCAAAAAATATTGTTGTGTACTTTCTAAAACATCATCTGTTATTAGATGGCCAGGTTTACTTGAACACGATATACGTGAGAAATTATACAAATCGCCATTGACCGCAATATCCTCATTCCTCTCCACTAGTTTCCGTGCATGAGGATCATTCAGCATATGCGGCCAATGGCTATGCAAGTTTTTTGGCTCCATATGTGAAGTGTCATCGTCCGTTGGATACCTACTTTTAAACGTACTATCGGTGTACTGGCTATGACTACCACCTCCATTTGTAAGAACTAAACCGGACTTAAACGGCAAAAAGTCTGGAATATCAGAATCCTGCAAACCTAACGCTTTCCACTCTGACCCAATTAAATTACGACTACACACAGCACTAAGATTGGAAGGTTGTTCTTTAAAACTAATTTCATCATCCTCGTCCGATGAACAAAGATCCACTACCGGTGGGGCTTCCTTACATGAAGACTGATCCTGTTTGTTCACATGGTCTATAAGTTTAACGTAACACTTTTGCAAATTCTTTTGTTTTGGCACCGACACTAAAGACTTTACATCAACACTTCGAGCTTTGTCTGGCGAAGATGTCGAGCTCAAAGACTCAACATTACGGCAGGATGAAGGTACTTCTTTGATGATTTCAACTTCAGTGTCACTTGCACTCGATTTTGAACTAATGTATTTTCTTATTTCTTCTACTGTCAATTTCTTTAGCACCACTCGCACCAATTTACACTTCTTGAGCAACTGACGACCTCTTTTGTTCAGACCTGAAAATATAAATGAAACACAATAAGGAAATAGCTAAAAACACTGCATCACTCGCACGGAAATAAAAACAAAGTGCAAAAGAGGTTTCTGTATGTGTAGTACAGATCCATAAGATAAGGTCTAACAGGATGATTGAAATGGAAACAACTAAACAAGTGGAAAAGTCAGAAACTGAAGTTAAAAAGATATCTATGATCATTTCATATTCATAATCAGCAACAGTAAAATAGTTAAAAAAAAAAATCAAAGGTAAAGTCTGAAAACGAAATACTTATTGCAAGCGGTGCGTGCAATTTTCATGACCATGTAATAGGAAAAAATGGATAGTTTCAAATCTTAACCTATATCACACGATGGCTCCTTGTTGCAATGACCATATTTGCTATCATACAATGAAAACATACTCCCTCAACCTTCGTAATCAATTCGGTTTGTTAGAAACTAAGTACTGTTTTCTATTTTCAACAGTTTAAATGAAAATAAACTTTAGTTAATATGGCTTCTTATTTCATTACTGGCTACATAAACATTGCAAAACGCAGGACACAATTAAGTTTTATCACCTTCACCATTTAAGAGGAAAAAGAAACAATTTAAGATCATTAAATATACACGTTTTGTTAAATATATAATTTCAATATGATGATTGAAATAATGCTGTAATAAAACTAGTTACTTTTATATCAGATACTTTGTTCTAACCAGCCCATTTCATGAGTTCAAATCCCCAATAAAATTACTAATTCTACTTAAATCCATTGTATCTATCGTCTTTAGTTGGGTTTAGGTTGTCTTGATAAAAATTGCACGACCTTGCAGAACTTAAGACATAATTGGTGGGTTTCACCAGCCTTCGTTCTTTGTTTAAAAATACACGATTTAAGAGTCAACCAACTATAGCTGCAACATTGATCCATTCTCTTACTTTATAATCGCTGCGTAAAAGAGAGGCTTACATTAAGGAAAAACATCGCACAAGCATCTCGCATCTTTAAGGGTGATGCAGGGTACATAACCTTAATTCGATGTAGCATTCCAAAATTTTCCTGCTGAGAGAAAGATAACTCACTCAACAGCGTCGTTACTATTCTTTGCTTGTTTGACAAATTCTCTACGAGCACATTATGCAGTCAATCATATCAATACATATACATATATTCATCCTGTTAGTATACTATTT
>JAGDQP010035210.1:7985-19700 GCA_022664845.1 Lepisma saccharinum
TTAAAAAAAATAGTACAGAAATACAGTGGTAACACCCATGTGAGCTGAACTGTGGAAAGATGGCAGCATATTGGCAATTTGTTTTTGGGAAGCCTCATATACCGGTAAGACAGAATGAATTTTCGTAACGTAATATCTCAATTCATGCTCTATGTGGGTTATCATTGTTTTTCCACTATGCCCTTCATTTATTGAACCAATAAATGAAAATAAAGCACATTTACAGTAATTCTACAGGAAGAAATCAATGACGAAGTTAATACATATGTGTATATAATAATAATAATAAACTATATATACTAAACCTACACAAAACAGAATGAAAATTGACAAAAAATTAGAGTTTAGAAATAATAAAGATTATAAGCATAATTCTTACTATAGAGTTCGTAAACTTCCTACAAAATTAAAACTTTAAAGCTCCTTTAGATAATTTTGAAACTCACTTCCTACATGTCCATTCAACCTGCTAATTTTTCACTTTGTAAACAAAGCTTGTCTCTTCCATGTTTAGATCCAGATTGACGTGTTAATTTTTGGCGTCTTTCTCCTTGACATGCTTCCTGAAAATGGATGGTTGTGAAAGCATACACAATGACAGTTTACTAAATGGTTTAAATAGGACCTATGCAAAGTACGGTTAAATCTAGCTACCACGGTAAGTCAAAATTTCGTTCCGTTTTGGCTGGAAAAGTTCAAGAGCGTATATGTTCTGTATACATTCTGCCAACATTCTAACCTTCCTCTTATATGGTCCTCTGCCTAGCTCTTAGCCATACCCACAATCGTATATCTGTATGAGTGACCAGGAAGTCTCGGATCCTGTTGCTCATTTTCTATTGACTGAAACTCTGAGGAAATAGGTCCTAAATGGGAAAAGGAGGTAATAATGAAGGCGTAATGTTCGAGCTATGTGACAATGTGTGGGAATATCACGATTCCTTCTAACAGTTGGGAGTTTGTGGCTCACAGCTCTGACTACATGCTTTGGGGTGTTGTTCATTTGAAGTTCTGTTGATCAATACCAGGTAGATTTAGCAAAATATAGGAGGGAGCCGCTGTAGCGTTTCTACTTAGGGTTGACCGACTATCAGTCACTCGTTCCCATTGCATTCCATTAAATACACCATCACTTTTTTTTTTCTCAAACTGCCTTCTCTTCATCCACTGTCCGCGCCACGTGGCGTGGTTGAAGCCACTGATTACTGGGAGAACTTTCATCCCCAGTGACGATTCGCCGCCAAAATCGTGTGCTTCGTGGATTATCCAACAATTATTAATACTGACTATCTTGCTTTTGAGCCGTTTCGGTGTAATGTCGTGAGGTGCCATTTGAGGGCATTTTAACGTGGAACCCACCCAGGTCATCATTGTAGCGCAGTATGCTGGACTATGTACAAGCTCTGCTCACAATAACCAGGTACTTGTGCTGGGGTTGGTTTGAGGAGGTCGATGGTTGTCGCCAGATTAGAAAAGCTCGGAGCCGTTTCCATGGTGTGTGTATAGATCACTGTTCCCACCCCCTTTCACATCACAAATTTGCCTGGCTGCTGCAGTAGCCGTAAGTGTATTATTAAAATAATGTAATAGGACCCTGACAACTTCAGTTTTACAAAGAACAGTCTTTAAGTGTCAGACACATTGAGTGTCCCGTCACCTGTTCTGATAAAACATATGTTACCGCACTATAGTTCCATTTGCCTATGCGCTCCGAGAAATATAACTTTTATAAGACGGCACGGAATTGTTGACCACCCTGGTGTAGTGTGACTAAATTTGCATCTGGGTTCCAAGTTTATTAAGCACAATTTTGCCATTCTTCTTTAGTAAAGTTAGTTTTAAGGCCTTGAACTATATGGACTCTGTAATTGCAGTTCTCACTGTCGTTAACATTACGTATGGTGTTATTGTGAGCTGATTATTACTTTTTGTGTATACAAGAATCATTAGAAATAGGCTGTGTTTAATCTCTTATATATGTTTTATTTCTCGTTTCAGGTTTCTCAGTGAATCGCGTGCAAACTATTCAGGAATCATTTGATTCACTTGTGCACAATTAAAACACTCTATGCTTGTGTAGAAGACCATCAAGATGGCTGGTTTTAGGCCCGCTGGGATGTCCAGCGATGAATCGGAAGACGACTATGACGGTTTTGACGTTGGTTCGTCGTCAAGTTCACGTAAAAAGCGATGGCAAAAACCAGCAACGGCTTCCAGCAGCAATTCCAACCATTCATGGTCCACTGCCTCGGTATCTCCAGTGCAGGGACATGATCGCTCGCTTGACATTGAAAATCTTCAGCTTGGTGCTACCAGAGGTGATTTAGACATGGTGAAAGAGTTACTGAAAAGGGGGATTGGTGTGGATCAGGTATTGAGAAGTGGGTGGACTGCCTTGATGTATGCTGCTTCTGATGGTCGCCATTCCGTCGTGAAATATCTGCTAGAGAATAAGGCTAATCCAAATTTTCATAAGGAACTCTTTACTCCATTGATGGCTGCATGTTCAACTAGAAGTGAGCCCGAGTCCGAAGTAGTACGGTGTGTAGATCTGTTAATAGAACACGGAGCTGTGGTGGATGCAGCTGAGCGTCATAGGACTTCCGCGTTGATGTTTGCGTGCAAGGAAGGTCGTGAACAAGTAGTTGAAAGATTACTTAAATCGTCCCCAAACCTCAATCAACAAGATAGTCAGGGTTGGACAGCCGTATTTTGGGCTATCAATAAAGGACATGGGCGTATCGTTCGTCTTTTGAAAGAAGCTGGGGCTAATTTGAAACTACGTGACCGCAGTGGACGTACAGCGTGGGACTTTGCCATGCAGAAGGATTTCGTTGATATTGCCGGCATTTTGGTGGATGCGCCTGAATCGAGTGAAAACCACGTTAGGGGGAGTAAAAGTGAACCTAGTGTGGATAGCACTGATTTAGATAATGATGTCCAATTAATGCTAATTGGGATGAGTTTGAAGGATTTAATACCGATATTTGCACAGAAAAAAGTAAGCCTAGAAGAATTTCTCTCTCTATCGGACAACGATCTAAAAGACATGCATTTAACTGAGTTCAAACGTAAAGCACTGTTGAAAGGTCTTCGTAAGTTCCATTTGAGAAAGTGGAGTCGGAATTCCGTTCCCGTGGATACTAGCATCGAAGCACCACTGACGAATAACGAAGCGTCGTTACTATTGGGGAATACGGCAAAACATTTGCGAGTGTTACTGGCTGCGATGTCGTATGTGAGATACCGCATCCAGGATAATCCAAAATGTTTGCAATTAGGACAAGAGATCTCCCATTCGCATTCCTTGTGTTCACTAACCTCGGAGGCTGAGCAGAATGCGGAGAAGTTATTTAAGGAAATTAAATGCTTCTATTCGTACCTGAAACGGCTAGAAAAGAATAACATGTTCCAGCCTGCTGATATGGTGACCAAGAGGAAAACAAATGCCGGGAGACCGAAAAGAATTATAGTGTTCGTAGCTACCACGGCCCTGTTCGCTGTTGTTTTTTGGAAGAGTTATCCTTTTAGGAGTATTCCTAATCTAAGTTGGGCTACATTAAGTTGGAAGTGAATTAGGTTTAACTTATAAACCGCCTCTGGACTTTCGATTTCTGTATGACACCTAGGGTAATCGGCGCTAATTTTGCACGGCCTTACCCAGAAAATTGTCGAATTACAACGATCACCCAGAATGCAAGCAATACTTGTGGAGCCATCTGATGGTGAACATTTTAATTCGACAACAATTCGTAACGCTGTGGGGTTGCAAAATTACTAACGTTTACCCTATATAGTATGTACCTTGTTTAGCTGAAAGGAAAAAGTAAAGATTGGTAGTAAAGATCCTGAACAAGTGTTTGTAAAGAAAATCATAAATATAGGTGGCGCGAGTGACATGAATTCTTTTGATGTTAAAAATTATCCATAATAACTAGGTTGTATGAGTTTGTGTCAGCCATTGTTCAAAATAGTCTTCAAAAATGAGCATTGGAATCAATTTTGGAAGGTTAATCATCTGGTCTTTTATTGATCGAAGATATTTCCTGGGATATTACAAATACCTATAAAATAACACTTTGGTGTGAATGGCTTCTCGTGTACGACCGTTTTCATTATAACTACGGTATCGTCAGAACAGCTTTGTTTCTGATACGGTAAAAGGAGAAAGGGTTAGAATATGAAAGATTGACATGATTTACATGTTAACGTCTTTTGTTTACCTCTACAAATGGTCCATACTTTAACTAAATTTGTTTTTTTGAACGTTTTTGGATTATTTTACTTCACAATGTTCACACGTGAAGCTAAGGATATACCAGAGTAGAGGATTTGCAGTCGTCTTACATTTGACCACTCTAGTGGACTCATTACGAAAGAAAAGAAGACAGATTCACTTACAGTTAATTTCTGAATCTGTACTTGTTGATCGACATTTATTAGGTCACTGTTGGGCAAAAAATATCTCGATTTTTTTTTTATATTCTGCGGATAAATCCTGTTTAGGGTAATCACGGTCAAACGAACCTAACCTACAACAGCGTCAGCTAACCGAACGGTAAAGAATATGAAACAAAAAAAATTGCAAAAGCTATGAAATTAAATTAAGGAGCTCAATGCTTACCCTAAACGGGGAGAATGCTCCCTATTCTTGTTCACGTTATTCCAATAAATTTTGTTGGTTTTATTTCTTCATCTTCCGTGCCCCTCCTCACTTTCTTTTTCCGCCCCTTTTCTATTCTGGAAAAAGATGTGTCCATCTTTCATCATGCCGTCTTGCTGTGTGTTTAGCTCCTTTTCACCTGGATGTTATTTTAACGTACGTAATGATGTCCTGGACTGAATATTTCGATCTTATGTATTCATTTTTGCTCTCTATACCTATCTTCATAATCTAAGTTTCATTTTATGGGTTAGGTTCCAGGTTAAGACCTTTATCGAAGATCTTTCTTTTTCGGAGGTAGTGGAATTTCACTCCTGAAACTATGCGCAATTCAACTCAGGTGAGCGTTAGTGTTTTTCTTACAAAATTTTCAAGAAAAGACCTTTTCCTTTCAGATAAACAGGTTACAATTTTTTTCTGTTCATAGTCGATAGAATTTAAGTTAATGTATTAAAAACTGTTGTATTTTCTATATCGTATACAAAAAAATAGGTATTATTTAGTAAGATACATGTTTGATTCTTTACAATAAGTTTTGAATCAAGTGTTATTTCGCTGGTGTCCCAAGACAGTTGTAGACTTAGACATCGATGTACCTGTAAAAAGTTATTGAAATCCATCTACAACTTCCTTCACATTGAGTGCCTTGTTCAGTAGTGTTTTCAAGTGGTGCTTCGGTAGTATTTCGTGAAATGCATTTATAGAAGTTTTCCATGTGTTCAGGGAAGAACAATACAAATCGATATCTTGAGCGTAAACTCGGCCATAGAAGAAGAGATACTCGTGGAGTGTTCATGTAGCAAGTTGCACTTTCCAGTTAATTCATAAACTAAAACAATTATATATAATGTTGGGCCATCCTATATTCGCAACAAATGTGTGTGTGTGTCCCCGCTGCCAGGAGTTTGGTGCTAAATGTGACGGTAAGTAAACTGGGATTTCTCTTCGGTCTGAGTTTTTTTTTTTTTTTTCGTAGGCTAGCCTTTTTCTTTCTATTTTAGCGTTTGTAGTGAAATTTACTGTGTTAGGATATGATTAATTGTTAACGCTAGTTTACATGAGAGTACTGGGCATGGAATCCAAACTGCGCAGTTCAGATGGTTTTTCAGTGCGGCAAACTTGGACAGAATACAAATTACGTCACTTGCTGTAAAGGCAATTCGTCTTCCTTCTGCTGGAATTCAAAAGTGTTGGTTTGCGTTCATAATAATACATGAAACTGGTTGCAGAAGCATAGAGAGCGACACCCTGCTCTAATAATTCGTTTTATAGCAGATCAACTGTTTGAAAACTTACATTTCGGTATTTATCGACAACAATAGAAAATGTACCTTAATCTATTAACAACAATGTGGATTTTTTTTAGTGTGTAAAGAAATAAAAATCGATCATACTGGGTGCAAGGGTTAATGGAAAATTTGCAATCTGCAAGAACAGTTCACCGACCTCATCTAGATTGAAATAGGTCTTACACACGCTATCTTAAAAGTGTGTGTGTGGAGAACACAAAGTTATTATAATTTTAAGCTATTTTTAACCAGCGAAATGTTATTTCATTAGCTCATCTGTTCACAATAAAATGTAGTGAAAATCATTACTATTCTTGCGATTCACAGCATTAAACATATTAACATTTGATATGAAAGCGGTCGATTTACTCTGATAAAAACCTGTACACAAACCAATGATATGAAAAATTGAATCTTGTTGGAAGAAGGAAATAAACACCAAAACGGCGGAAGTCGATTTTTAGAGCCAAAGGTCAGTGAATAAATTCACAGCGTCAGAGGCAAGAAATAAATTCTGTATTGGCGTTTATTACGTTCTTTCAACTAGCGATTGACTTATCGTGGCGAGGACCAAATTGCAAACTTTCCAACTTGGCATTACATCCTCGATAATACCAAATCACTCACTAATATGACGATTATAAACACTAGTAGTTTCACCGATTTATCTATTGGCTTCATCCAGTGTGAAGAAAGGGTAAGAAAAGTTGTAGGTTTAATGGAGCCGTCCGAAGAGTTGGGCTTTGTCCGAGCTGTGTGGTAGATGAAAAACATATTGGGGTGGCCGATAGATTAGCGCGTGTGTTTCAGGTTCAGTTTGCACTGGGGTCCATTGAACGGAGTGGTACGGAGTCACTTTATATATATATATACACAAAAAAAACTGTGGATCCCGTCCTTAGAAGTTTACCAGTTCATTTGGATGTATGGAGAAAACCTGACTTTTAACCCAAAACTTTTGCCAAATTTAAAAGTTGTAATGTCGAACTGACTAAGAGGAGGATCAAAGAGCACATTAGAGAAGCGAAATATAATATTTTTTTTCCTTCTGGGCTTTCACTACACCTAAAAGCTAGCACACATGGAGTAGCCTAACAAAACAGATTGTCATAAAGAGTGAACATGGTTTATGAGAGGAATTTTATTCTCAGAAAAGACACAGCATTAAATTTAGACCAGAGTTTGTGAAGAAAGTCATGGTTTGAAGTAATAAATAAAATACAATAAAACCTTTCGTTAAAAAATTTATTTATTTAATTTTAATATCACATATTTTTTTTCACATCCATTTAACATTAAAAATAAATAAACGTACCTCCCACACAAAATAATAGTTATGCATACTTCCAGTTTCAGGTAATTGCATTTTCTTTCGCAATATATTGTGACAGCATTGTACGTTCCTTGTTTTCTCCTAGTTCTATCATCCATCAAATAGCTCAATTCTTCGGACGGCTTTATTAATCCTACACGTCTTTTTACCATTCCTTCACACCAGATGAAACTGACATATAAATTCGTAAAACGAGTAGTGTGTATAATTATGATATTGGTGTACGATTTGGGATTACCGAGACGGAATACCAAGTTGGGTGAGGTAAGTTTGAAACCAAAGATAGTTTTCTTATGTCAGTTGATATATTCCATATAAATGGTGTACGTAATTCTAAATTTCCTTAGGAAAAATAAAATTAATATAGGGTGAACCTACCAGTGATTGGCACTACTATGACTTTTACCAATGAATTTTTCTTATTACAATGTTTTCGTGACTTATCAAGCATGTAAGAGTTCCTGTGATTGGTCCGTCACAAATTATTTCAGTTGCTGGTGCCACAGGATATGTGACAGGAAAATGACAGTTTTGAAACCAGACGAGTGATGTGCTGCAGCGAATGGCTGAATATTGGAGAAAAAAAAAAAGAGTTGTCAGGTCTTATTTTGAATTTCTCCATATTTCAAGAATTCTAGAAGGCAAATTATTTATTTTGTATGTGTCTTGTTATATAAACATTAAATATATTCTCCTTGCACTGTATTAATGTAATTTGCAGTCTGAAAGCATTTTTTTTGCGGGGAGCTTACTATTGGATCAGTAAAACTCCCAGCAGCATATCATGGGCACCCCGTGTCCAATGTCTAGGATAATTAAATACTAAGTACTAAGGCAGCCAACATATTGATAGAATAAAAAGGTGTCTCTTTGGACTGAGTTTTGATAGTTTTTCTGACTGTAAGTAGAATGTATGAGAGCTTATTATGGACATGAACAATGCAACCCTCTATTTATTTTCTGATTGTTAATTTTTTTATGATACCTGGAATGGAAGAAGGTTCATTTCACTTCAAATATGTAAACAGTGTAGGCCGTACGTATTCTAGTCGAATAAACTAGTATTTTATTTTAGACTAACAAGATTTTTTTTGTACTGGTTTAAATTTACTACTATACTTTGTACATAATGTACTTTCCAAATTTACAACCTCCTTTTCATTTTCATTTAAATTGAATTGAATGTAATATATTATAAAGAGGCTTTTAGGCATCTTTGGCTCAGGCAGAACTTTCATTTCACGTTTTGTATTATACTTATTGCCTAGTTTTCTATTACAATGCTAACACACGCTTTGCTTTCTTTTGTGTGACTTGTCATTGATTTAATGGCTGGAAAGTCCTGGCTTAACCTTATCAAAGAAATAAAAATACTTTTAAATTGAATAAAATCTGCTATTAATTGAATTATCCTGCAGTGTAGCTAACAATACGGAAGTGCCCATTACCGGTGCTGGCTGTAACCACCCACTTGCATTCTGACATGAACTCAACTATTTTAGATACTTCTACACCACCTTGCTTCAGGTTTAAATGAAGGTACAGATTCCAAGGTATGTTCAACTGAAATTCCAACAGTAACATTTATTGAAATTACACAAATTTTAACTTTTGATACACGAAAAAGTGCTCATTACTGGCTGGTTCCTCGAATGTAGGAATTTCAAAGAGAACGCAATTTTGTAATAGCTAAGACTATCGTGAAGTACCATCGGATCACATGAAATATGTTTAGTTATCATGATAAAATGCTTTTGAATCTAATAAAACATGGTGAAGATATATTCGCAGAAGCGACTTGAGGTAATTTTTACATTGCCAAGGAGTTCTTAAAAGCAGATTCCTCAGTAGGATCACGCCTCGTATCTGCAGGCGAAGTTCACGTAAAGAAATGGTCTGTTTTCATACTGCTAGTAGCCGACTGACATTTTTTCCCCCTGTTTTTCAATTTATTTTTAATTTTGAGTAAACTTTGTGTGATATTGTCTAAGCACTGTACATTTTTCTCCTTCATATCTTGTTTGATTATTAGAGTAATTTCTATCAATCTAAATTAAGTTAAATTGAAATATTTTTTTTTTCTAGCATATGGGTACTGATACAATGTATGACATTCAGTACCAGCATTTTTCGGTACCTTTTCCTATCCACTAAAAACAAGAACTTTTATTACCGGCATTACTTGTTTAGCTTGCTATGAAGTATCTCCGTTTGACATAATTTTGTTTCAACCATGTAATATGTAGGTCATGTGTAACTTAATGACCTACCCCTTTTTATTTCTAACTTTTTTTTCCTTAGCAGACTCAGAATATTGTAAATGTAGTAAGTAGTTTAGATATCTATGTCCATTATTTGATAGAAATTAGGATGTGCATTATTATGTTTACAAGGTTTTTATTTTATTGTGAATGTTAAGCCTGAAACGATTACTTTAAAACAAAATTATAATGATTATTATTATTCATATATCATTTCTTGAACAATGAGAAAGTGGTTGGTGGAAATCCGAGAATAAATGTACATAATCGCAGAGTAGTTGCTGAAAATCCAGCTTCAAAAAACTTCAATATTAACATATATAGACTATCATCACCTTTATTTGTAAAATATATAGATTGAGTGTTCTTCGTAAAACATCGTGATTTTACGAAACCTGATATCCAGCAGCGTGAAGCTAAGCGAGGCCAATCTCGGAAATAGAAGATAAGCCAAAGAGAGCGTAGACCTTGGGGACTACGATCTATAATCGTTGCGTAAATACTCAGCAAAAATTTTGTTGGGGGGTTATATCTAGAGATCGTGGTGTCCAAGTTCTTGCAAGGAAACATACTGGTGAAGCAGAAAAAGAATTAGATTTTATTTCCTTCCGTCGTGATTATAATGTCAAAGTACGTGTGCATGCACATTTTGGCCACTCGAAGACCATTTGCTTTGGAAGATGGCGATGATATAAATTTGGTCTGTGGAAAATGCCCTTATGCTTTTATAATGCTGGAAGAAATGGAGAGCAAAGATTCAGTAAAGTGTGATGGGTGGAAGGCGCTACATGTTGGAGAGTGTTCTTCATGGGCACCACTTTGAAGTCCGCCATATTGAATCTCGATTGATTATCTCGTAAATGTATTATTGTGAGAGAGAAGGGTATATGCCACTTCAATGCGGATAATGATACAATAGCCTGAAAACACCCTTTTTATTTTGAAATAACGAAGGAAATTAAACGTAAATTAATACAAATACAGATCGATAGAGCACTATAGCCCGGAACAATTTGGGTTTCATTTCGTCCGTTATTTCAAAACGAAATGGGTGTTTTCAGGCCCCCATCAATACCCCAAACTAGTGTAGCCTCCTTCAACCGGAAATCGAGGAGGTTGAGTATCATTCTGGCATTCGCCTGGTATGACTGAGAAACCTTACCTTAAAGAGGCAGATACTGGATGTACTCCGGGGATTAATTCGTAGTTACAGAAAAAAGTCACAGTAAAAGGGTGACACTAGGCAGAGAGAAATGATAAATTGACAGGTTTTACAAAAATAGGGGATTTATTGCTCTTCTACAAAATACGGGCTTAATCACAGCAGACTACTAGAAGGGATCCCACCAACGACCATGAATAGCTAATTCCAGACATTCTAATCAGATCTCCACTTACCAAATAATCCAGGCCCAGACGAGAAGGGTCGTCGCTCCAATGGCGGACTTCCAATACCAGAGAGGAACGTTCCAGGAACTAACTGGCGTGTTAGTTCTATGAAGTAGCCCCGATATTGAATCTCCAATCAATGAATGGCATAATGGTGGCCCAGGGCCTCCAGGTCAAACGAATAGACGGATGGGCAGAATGACCTGCCTAGATGAAGAAGTTGGTCTACGATAAAATTGAAGTAGCGTCTCGAAGTATTGTTGCTCACCGACTCTCTCCGTGCTCTCTTCTCACGTTCCTCTCTTGCCTCAGTATTTATGTCCGACCAAGAATTTGATGGAATTTCTTCCTGGTTGGAGCGATGAACTGCGTTGTGACGGTGCAAATTGTTTCTCGTGTGGGGATTTCAATGGCGTTCCCAAAGTGTGTTACCCCTCTATCCACACCCCGACACTTATTCTTTTGTCGGCTGTGTCTTGAGAACCATCCCGGCAGTCAGCTATGATTAAGCATTTCCCAGACAAAATTCATTGAACATCTATATTACTTCATTTTAAACTGTGTTATCCCTTCACAGCAAAAAGTAAAAACAACCTTCCCTCTGTTTTAAAATATTAAAAATTTAAAATAATAATAATATACAAGCGTGCACTCAGATACCCCGCAGTACCCAGGCTGAATCGACATAATTTTGCGTTATACGGTTTGCAGAAACGTATCCTCGTAGTGTTGACTGGCTTCCATCTGAACGTGCAACGATGATGAAGAATAAAAATAAAA
>JAGDQP010035211.1:0-19700 GCA_022664845.1 Lepisma saccharinum
TTGGGAAGCACAGCATTTCATTTCGTCTTTGGTATTTTACAGCCAAGCCAGCCTCTTTCTCAATTCTTCGCTCCTTCCACTCATCGTCTCCTTGTTTCATCATTTCAATTTGTGCAAGTTAGTTGTATTTCATATTGTTAGAATTCTTTATGTCTGCTTTATCTTGTATGAAGAAACTCTTCCGCATTTTGTGTATGTCATATTGACAATTCTGCAGTTTTTGGAATGGAATGAACCTCTAGGAAGTGTTTGTGACGTCAGGCAGATGGAAAGTGAGGAGGTCATGGGGGTTGTATGGAGCTGGCAAGAACATTCGGTGGCTAGTCTCGATTGTCCAAACATCGTCCGATTTTCGCACTCAAGATCATTAAATATTGAACTCAGTGCTACTCTGCTCATAGAAGATCTTAGTGTGGGCCATGTCTTGGTTTTAAAGCAGGACTACGATGTGTCCTCGCACAAAAGAGACCGAGGTTCAATCCAGAAATCTGAATCTTCGCTGGTTGGCTTGGCAGCTGGAACATCGCTTGGGTGGTAAGTGGAATGGAATAAAAAAGCACATATTATCTTTATATCGTAGCCCATGGTCCATGATCCTAAAATTAGGTGATATTGCACTATCTCTTATTTAAGTAAAGCTTTTGCTTAAAACTAGCGAGTTTCTTTCCAATGAGCAACAAATTCCTAAAAATTTATGTTTCTCTCTCAAAGAGGACCTAAAGACAAGATGGTGGAGATGTTTTCCTAAAGGTCCCCTTACACTTTGTTTAATTTTGACTTAAGTCAAAATAGTGGAGATGGAATTTGAAACCTCCTCTCTATTCACTGGTCTTTAGTATGTTCTGTTAGTTGCTTGAGAAATTTCTTGTTCTCTCTCTTTCCCCCCACCCTCTATATTTCCTTTTCTCTCTCTGAGTTGATGAGTAATTCTCGTAGTGTACGTTAGAAGTCTCCTGTTCGATCTCCGATCCTTACAAGATCGAAAGCAGCGCTTTTAGCTAATTTACTTAACTACTCGTTTTCATCCCCTTCTGGTTCTCAAAGTTCTTCCGCTTCTGTTTCCCCAACTTCATCCCCTTCAGTTTCTCCTTCAAATTCATTAAGTTTTCCCCCTTCTAAGTCACTAAGCTCGTCTCCCTCAGTTTCTTGCAAGTTAGTCGAAATGCCGAACGAGAACCAACCCCCTCCCGTTATACCATCTTTGGTAGAACAATTAGCGGAATTAAGACCTATTCCAAAATTCTCAGGTATTAACCCGTCTGCCATTGATAATTTCTTTATTGTGTTTGAAAACTTAGCAGATCAACAGAATTGGTCTGCGGAAAAGTAACTGACAAAGCACTCGATTTGTACTATGTTCTGTCTCAGTCAGCAAATGCAGCAGAACCATTGACCTATGATTCTCTCAAGCAAACATTCACTGAAGTTTTTAGAGGTGCTAGTAATCCGTATAAGACTGAAGATCTTAACGCCCCAAGAAGTGTTAAGAAACAGAAAGCAGTCTTTTAATGAACCTACTTATAGTTATGTTTTAAGCAAAGCCAATCTGGTTAAAATCTACATGCCTCAAGCTACTAACCAGGATGTTTTGTACCATGTCATAAATGGCTTGCGCTCAGATTTGCTTTCCCACGTCGCTGATAAGAAAATCACGGATATTAAAGAGCTTCTGTCAATTCTACAGAATAGGGACAAGAAAAACCACAGTGTCTGGCAGCGTCAAAAGGAAGAAATGCAAGAAATGTAATGTCTTTTAAATCCTGCATCTCAACTTGTACCGACAATTTATTCCTCCCACACCCCTCTTTCTTCGCCGTTATTGCCGTTTCATCATGCTCCAGTGCCACTAAATCCGTATTTGTTGCCTCAGACAGCAACAACGCAGTCTCAATTTCAAGCGGCAGGTCCTTCTTCGTCTGTTTTTCCTTTTTTCAATGCTCAAACACCTTCATTTTCTGCGCAAAATCAGTCTTCACCTCAGTCAAATCAAACAGAGTTAATTTTGAAACTGCAAACCGAAGTACAGCAATTGCGCTCTCAATTGCCGATACAGCATGCTCAAAAAGTAAACGAACAACCTCAAGCGGCTTCTTCCATAAATACATTGTGTAGTAAATTGTCTGATTTGGTGTTGCAAATGGAGGCCGGTTCTTCGAATAAACAAATACCTAAAAGCAACAATAATGGTATTTACAAGCGTAATAAACAAGGTTCCTCAAATAATGGTCCTATCAAATGCTACAAATGCAATGGCTTGAATTATATTGCAAAATATTGTTTGGCAAAAACTCAATCCCAGCAACAAAATACTTCTCCAAATCAGTCGGAAAACTAAAAAGTTCTCAGCACAGCAGAGACCGGTGTTCTGAGTTAGAATTTGAAGTTCCTCTCAAGGTCTCTAACAGGTTATCCTATGTTGAAGGTTTTATAGGAAAAAAGGCCCATTGATTTCTTAATCGATGGGGGAGCTACGGTCTCAATGATATCACGCTCTCTTCTCCCCAAGAATGTCAAACTTTTGAATATTCCCACTTCAATTAAAGGTGTTTCGGAGAATCGTTTTATTTGTAAACAGATTGCTTTATTGTATTTTAAGATTGATGGGAAGGGTTTCAAGATTCCGTTTCGTGTGTGTGAATTGGATAAACAGTATGCTATTCTTGGGTCTGATTTTTTGTTCTTTCAATATTGTAAGATCGATCTTCGAAGAGAAGTCATTAGTATTATGTATGTTGGTCGTCCCCCAGACAGTGTCTTTATAGGTCCATCCAAAGCTTGTTATTCTGTTCCGGAAATTATTTTTCAAGCTATTTCTGTACAGGAAAGACCTATGTTTATTTCCACACGGTGGATAAAGATCAAATCTAAGAAGCACGCCTACGTACCTGTCAAACTTGTTCATTTCACGAAGAATAATGAAACCGTTTTGTTTAAACCTAACAGCGACTTTGTAAAAACTTCTGGTCTTATGGTCCCACCCATAATTTATGACAAGGAAAGTACCAGAATTTTAGTTTACAATCCGACAGATCATCCAGTCATTATAAGTCATTATACTTCTTTGGGTCAACCTAGTGCAGATGAAATTGTTTCTCAATTTCAACATGACCCTACCGCTTCGTTATTGGACATTCCTGACCCGGATTGGATGTGTGCATCAGAAGAAGAAGCAAAGGAAATCCAAAGCCGAATTGAATCTCATTCACAATATTTTGATTCTAAATTGTTTTCTTTTAACCCGGACATTACGCCTGATCAAAAGCACAACTTCTAGACCTACTCTCAAAATTCCCGGATGTGTTCTGTTGGAACCCGCAATGTTTTGGGATAACTAAGTTAGTTACTCATCACATAGATACAGGAGATGAACAGCCTGTGAATGTTAAGCAATTTCCCTTACCATTGCATCTCAGGGATCAAATTAAGAAGGAACTTGACCGGCTTTGCATTCAAAAAGTGATTGAAAGATGCCCAGGATCTGAATGGAGTAATCTGATCTTTCTCATCAAGAAAAGAGACAAAACTAAGTATCGTTTATTGGCTGACCTCAGGGCACTGAACAAAATTACGAAACACATATCTTATTTTTATCCTCAGATGGACGATATTTTAGCAAACATTGCAGGGAACACATACCTATCTAGTTTTGATGTGACCGATTCGTTCTTTAGTGTTACGCTCACTGAAGACTCTAGGCATAAGACGGATTTCACCATTGCATCATGTGGAAAGTATCATTTCAATGTTTGGCCTCAAGACAAGTCCATCGCAGTTAAACAAGATGATGATGATGATGATAACTGCAAATATTCCATCGTCAGTTTTAAGTACATATGCGGATGATATTATAGTACACACTAGAGATTTTTCTCAGTCTCTCCAGGCTTTTGAGATTCTCTTTAGATGTATACGATATGTCAATATCAGACTTCAACCAAAAAAGTGTTTTTTTCTTTACGAAAAACTTGAAGTTCTGGGAAGAGTTGCTTCTGGGAATTCCATCTAAATCGCTCCAAAAATCCGTTCCGCTATTTTGAACTTTCCTACTCCTAAAAATAAAAAGCATGTACGCTCTTTTCTTGGAATTTTAAATTTTCTTCGCTCTCATTTCGAACACTTTGCGAAACACACTTCTAAGCTTACTCAACTCTTCAAAAAGGACGTAAAATTTGAATGGAATTCCGAATGCGAATCTCAGTTTCAAAATTTGAAGGAAATGGTCACTTCTGCGCCCGTTCTGATGCCTTTCAAACCCAATCAGACCCACATTTTTTTCTTGATAGCAGCTACCATGGAATTGGTGGGTGCCTCCTGCAAATGGATGATGACGGCTTATTGCATCCAGTGGCGTACTGCTCAAGAAAGCTCCTTCCAAGAGAAGAAAACTACAATGTATTCAATTTAGAAGCAGCTGGCACTTTTTATGTTTTCAAATCTTTTAAATTCTATCTTTATGGCATAAAGTTCTTAGCGTTCACGGACAATTCCGCTCCCTCTCACGTCAAAACCAGTCGGAACTTGACAGGAAAATTAGCTCGGGTTTCTCTTTTTCTTCAGCAATTCGACTTTGAAATTCGACATGTGAAAGGAGTCTCAAATTCATTGGTCGATGCGCTCAGTAGGTATCCTGTGGATCCACCACCTGCAGCACAAGATGAGGACGAATGCTTGGATTCCGCAGATGTATTGACTTACGAAGATGTTGACATTAATTTGCCGCAACTACAGAAAGAAGATTTTGGGACTGTCATCAAAATTCTTTTGAATCCTCAAACAGTACATAATTATGACTCAAAATTTTCCAAAGTTTTGAAGCAATATGAAATTCTGGATAACGTATTATACAGAATTCATAGATTTGCGAATCGTAAGCGTTTGTTACCTTGCATACCAGTTTCTTTAGAAGAAAAAGTTACCATGGAGATACACAACGATGGCATAGCAACCTCCCATCTCTCTCCATCTAAAACTTTTGCTTTGATTTCTGACAAATATTATTTCCCGGACCTGAAGAAGAAAACTTTTATGCATACCAAAGCCTGCCTTGCTTGTCAGATGGGAAAACCGTTAACAGGGAAGAAGCCTCATACTTTACAGACCCATGACATAGATGAGGCTCCTTTTTCCCATTTAATGGTGGACGAAAAGGGTCCGATGACGCCTAGTAATAAATTCAAGAGTATAATAGTGATTATTGATGTATATACGAGGTTCGCCATAACAGTTCCTGACAGAACTGTGAATGCAGAAACGATTGCTAACACGCTTCATCATAAGGTGTTTATGCATTATGGGTTACCAAAGCGTATTTCTTGGGATCGATCTACACCACATTCCTCAGAGATTATTAAGGAATTGTGCCAGAAAACAGGAGTGAAGCTCTCGTTTTGTCAAACTGATGCACACTACACTGTTGGTGTTGTTGAACGTTTTCATAGCTCTCTTATGAATCTCATGCGTCCTGCAACACTCCACAAACCGAATTCCTGGTCATCTGTACTACAGTGCGCAACGTTCAGTTATAATTGTTCGATGCATTTCGGGTTGCAGACCTCACCGTTCTTTATGTTACACGGGTTCCATCCTATTCCACCCAGTGACATAGTTCTTGGAACGCCTCCAATGAAAATTTGCAACAAAGATCGCTTCGATCATCTAGATTTTGTTCGACAAACAGCTCATGAAATCTTGCATAAAGGTTTATTACGTCAGAAGAAATACAGCGATAAGCATACGTCACACCCTGTATATCTTCCTGGCACCAAAGTATTAATCAAAGATTGCACTCCAAAGCCTAAAATATCAAAAACATTAGGAGGTCTTTTTGATATTCCAGTTATTATCATAGAACAAAAAGATGCAAACTCTTACCTGGTTCGCTACGATGGTTCAAATAAAAGAAAACAGGATCTGATCGCCATCCATCGTATCAAACCGCTCTCCGAGAAGAGTTCGCCGAGTGAAGTCATCCCGGACACCTTACAGACAGGAGAAGTGGATGATATTGCACTAGCGGAAGCAGAAATCATACAAGTGATTAGACTTATCCAAGATGTCTCTCATTTTCTTTCTGAATTTACGGAACATTCACCGACCAGTATTCAAGAGGTAACGGGTTCGATCCCCGACACCAGTTTAGAATACCGCACGAAAACGGAACCGCCAACTTGCTTCGAAATGAAAACTGTTCACAATCATCCAGATTCTGTTGATGATATGTTTGGCCCAGCAAAAGAATCTCTGTTTGTATAAAAGAAAAGGAAGTGTTATAATTGGTTTGATATTCTTTCGCTGTATTTTGCTGTTAAGCAGTTCGGATTTTTGCTAACCTCTTTCTTGTGTCTTCCTCCCCCCCCCCCCTCTGTTATTTCCGCTCATCATATTTCCTTTCGTTTTCCAGTCAGTAGGTAACTTGTTTGATGAAATTGTCATTTGTTATAGTATACATAGAAAAAAAATGGAATTCGGACTTTGTCTTTAAGGCCATGTCTTGTATCATTTTTCAGTTACTGAGAATTGATTTAAGAATTTTCTTTCGTCGATGTTTGTTTTCTTAATTTCATGTCCTGCTGAGGTTCATGACAGTTGCTTTTTTTCTTGTAATGTTAATAAACCTTGCGTTAACCTAGTTTATTGGCTTTGTGCACTGTTTATGTTAATATAGGTCATTGAGATACCACTGTTTTGTTGCTTTTATGTTTCGTCCGGCCGGACACTTGTAGTTTGTTTACCTTTGAATAAACCATGTTTATTGGTCTCAAATTTATTAAAATTTGTTGACGAGTAAAGTGGCACCCTTTTTAGGATGTTTGATTTTTTAGATAGGATTCGAAAAATCGCATCGTAGTTGGTATCTCATTCGCTTGCCTATCATTTTGCATTTTTTGGTGGATGCGTAGTGTTTCACGTAGTTGTTTACCAGGGTTTTATTGTAATTTAAGTTCATGTCCGAATTAAGCGATTCCATATGTTTTTCTCGAGTTTAGTTACCCTGAATTTTGATTTTGATATTTTGTGGATTTTAATTTTTGTATACTTTTGAATTCTAGTTTTTGAGGTTTTGATTTTTGAATTCGAATTTTTGTTTTAATTTTCGATTTTTTTTAAGATTTGATTTTAAGATTTAGCTATTAGCTTCTCATTGATATTTTGATGTGGCTTGGGCGAGACTCAGCGAATAGAGGCCGCTGAGGAAAAGCAACCAAAGTCTCTGTGATGTCAATGGACTACTCTGAAGAGGGTAGTCCCCACCGTCCCCCGACCTCGAACAAGCCATATCAATTATCTATGAACAACAGGATTTTATTTGTAATAGCTTGTTCTTGACCGTCCCCTGCAATTTTTTTCCTCTTTTGCAGGTGCTTGCTTGCTTTGGTCACAATAATGGTGATCACCCTCTCTTGCATTATTCTTTACGGATTGTTACTTCTACTATCTCTGTTTGCCCTACTGTTCTATTGTTGTCGCTCTCTTCTTAAAAAGAGAATGCCCTCTGAGTTCACCCCCCTTCAAATGGTATCGACAGCCTCTCAAACTGAAACCCCTTCTTCTGATCCACCACCCCCCATTCTAGCTCAAGCACCACCTACTTACTCCCCTTCTTCCTATTCTTATCTTGTATCTTCCTATTCTTATCCTCTTCTTATCTTCCTTCTTATCTTATATATATAAAGAAAAAATATTTTTCTTAAAAATACGAACAAAACCACACCAGGAATCAATCCCGGATTCTCCGCATTAGTTTTCCGACATGCTACCAATACACCAAACTGACAACTGGAACTAAGTTGCTTGTCAGTCTTATTTAACATAATTATAAGTAGTATTCATATTTTT
Organism: Lepisma saccharinum; assembly: GCA_022664845.1. Classification (NCBI taxonomy): domain Eukaryota; kingdom Metazoa; phylum Arthropoda; class Insecta; order Zygentoma; family Lepismatidae; genus Lepisma; species Lepisma saccharinum. Next base: position 7,837 of record JAGDQP010035211.1, read on the forward strand.
CATTAATCTTTGTCTCTCCCTCTGTTATCATATGTTCATTCTTTCTCTTCTTCTCCCTCTCTATTCACCTTTATCTTTTCCTCTTACTTATTGCTTCTCTCTTTTACCCACACTCTCTCTTTTTGTGTTCGTGTTTCAGAGCTAAAACCGGACGACTTTTGATGACCTGATGATCACACCTGACCCAAACATAAGTGACGCGGTCCAAAACTTGAACCGAATGAACTAGTAACCCGATTGACACGGTTTAAAAAAATCTAAATAACTGGAAATTTCGACGTCGTATTTTTCGTGCTCTTGGTGTAACATCTTCTGTGCTGGCACCCCTAAAAGAAACACTGTTCAAACGCAAGAACAGAATTAAAATATCTTCTTTGTCTTTCGGGTTATCGGGTCTCAATCGAATCAGCGGGTCAGAACGGGTTCGAATCCTACACCCGGTGGCGGCCCACAACCGGACCCGAATCGCCTGACTGACTCGTTTGAGATCTGCTGTGTTCATTCTATCTGTGCAAATTGTTGTTAACACTTGTTCATTTGTGTTGTAATTATTAAAACGTATATATTCGCAAAAGGTTGGTGCAACACTTCCATGTTTTTTCCACAGTCTCACCGGGAAAATGTCGGGATGGTGCCTTTCAATGTAAGCCTGGTCGACACCTTCCCGAATCCTTTCCCCTCCCCTAACCAGGCCTAAGCCTTATATGCATAATGGCCATAAATAAAATACAATTCAAAACCAGAGCTGAATCTAGGTCAGTGTTGGTGACCCTGCGTACCCCAGACATGGGTGATCCGGTTTAAAACTTGACCTGGTCTGAAAACTTAATGAGCTCCAGTTTCGTATTTTGCGTGCCCCGGGGGTAACACCTCCGGTCCCGGTCACCTCTCAAACGCAAGGAAATAATCAAATACTCTACTTTGTCCTCCGTGTGTCACAAGCATAGACCCGGTTCAAAACTTCACGTACTGTGTTATAATCACAATGATTCTAGTATTGATTGGTGAGCCCAAAATATGACGTCAAACAACTCTCCTAATACTTAGGGTCGATGGCAAAGACAGAGTTTAGACTTGGTATAAGGTAGACTTAGGTTGAAACATTAATTTGAAATTGAATTTTATATATGGTCCTTAGGCACCTAGGGGAGAGGAAAGGATTCTGGAAAGTATCGGCCGCGGCAAAAAAAGTGCCTTCCCGGTATTTGCCTGGTGTGACTGAGGAAAAAACTGGGAAAACCTCAGTCAGGATAGTCGTCAGCTGGGATTGAAACCACGACCTCCCGAATGCTACGCCAACGCTCTATCACTGAACTACAGCGCCTGCGTATCATGAGAAAGAAGTCCGAATACTCGATCTTTAAATCTGGACCGTACGAAATCACACGAATCCATTGGACCGTATATCCGAAACATCAAAGATCCGGATTTCGGATCTTTTGGGTCCGGGTTATAGGTATACGGATCCGGGTTTGAGTTTCGGATCTGGATCCGAGTGTCCGGATATTCGGATATCCACCCATAAAATTCATTTTACCTTTTCCCGCAGTCACAGTTGATTTGGTATTCCCTGTTATATATTTTTCATTTTTGGTAATTCGATATCGTTCGGTGCCTGTCAATTCTTCTAAAAATTAATTTTGGAGGGAGTTTTTGGATTCGGAGAGTCCAACTTCAAAGTCGGCCAGGGTGTGAAAAGTACACAAAATATAGATAATTATGCCTAAATTATAGTATTATTTTGCATATTAAAAAGAATTAATATGCACAGCCACTCGTAAATGTACACGTCATGAGTATTTTCATATCGCGCAATATCGTTGCTTCTCTGTATTTTGTTATTGTTCGGTATGTCGGTATACGATGTCGTTTAGTATTTCTGTATTTAGGTATATCGATTACTTTTGGTATATCCGTATTTTCGGTATTTCGGAATCTTTCAATATTTCAGTATATCGATAATTGTCGGTATCCAAAACATTCAGAAAATCGGTATGGAAATCTCAGTACAGAGCACCCCTATTTCCTGCATTGGATACTACTGTCAGTTGGTGAAACAGGTACATGTTTTTAGTTTCTTTTAAATTAAAACGTTCAGCTTTTCTATTTATTTTATCATAAGTATATAAAAGCAAAGCTTTGACATGGAAAATATCATACTAGTTTTGTTATATCAGAGTCCCGAAGAACAAAGACAGCTGAATACTATCTTCTCCTCATTAGAATAAACAAGTCTCGAAATTTTATTTCAAATAATTTTTCAAATACAGTCGGTTCCTTGTCGGAATCTTTTAAAATCCGCCATCGGCCATCCCTTCGCCGAACAAATGGCGACGTTGCCTGACTTGCTCCTGAGGGAAGGGGGGCATAAGACGATAGACAACTAACATCTGTTGGTCAGGTCCTCTATAGAGAGGTTTTTACCTTAAAAGAAAATACCATCAAATTTTCATACCATTCAATTCTGTGTGATTTTCCAACCTATATTTTGATTTTTACCGAACGTTACGTACGATTTCCCTGCAAAGTTATAGCACCTTCGAGTAGTTGACTGACACATATATGAAATTCTACCTATTTGAAATACCATAAAGCTTATTTAATACTTTAGCGTAATCTGCAATAACTACTTTGTGTAATATAAACTAACGCAAAGCGGGATTAGTTCTAGATACGGGTGTTCGGTATTGAGTTTTTCATATCGACTTTTGTCATGTCTTTTGTCACTTTTCGACTTTTGTCATACATAATTGTCGGTATGTGTTGGATACCGACAATTATCGATATTCCGAAATACCGAACGAATCCGAAATACCGATATACCTAAATACCGATAATACCACAAATACCGAAATACCGATATACTGAAAATACCAATAATACCGAAAAAATACCGAACGATATCAATATACCAAAATACCTAATAATATTGCAATGCACAACAATATCAAAATACCGAAAAACAATGATATTGAGCAATATGGAAGTATTCATGCACGTATGTATTTAGGGGGTTGGTCTGGACCCTCCACCTCGAAATTCTGGTTAATATGCAAAAAATAGTATAATTTTAGGAGTATGTATCTATATTTAGGTTTGTAACTCCTTTTTTCACAAGAACCTTGTGTTGGGTAAACATTGAAATTAATACAGAAAAATTGGCAAACTCCGCGACTGTGACTCGAACCCAGATCTCCCAGTTCCCGGCTGTGTATGTTGTCCATTACACCACCGCGGCACGTCAATTCTATGTGTGTATAGACTCCTCCTCACACCTTAACACTCTTCCAGCCCCAGTAGCTGGTTACAAAGTCAAGGCACCCCATGCATTTGAAGATTTTTATTGAGGAATTTGTTTTGCAACCGTGCAGTTCGAAATAATAGATATACTTCCATTTTTCACAAGAACGTTGTGTTAGGTAAACATTAAAATTAATAGAGAAATTGACAACCACCCGGTCGGCAGCAAATGGGTGCAAATGTCAGCCTTTTAACCTTGCCAATGTAATAATATATCGTATATTTACACTAGAGATAAGCAATGAAATGTTGGCGATCTCAAATAAGAAAGAAAGATTGACATGAGAAAAATAAAGTTGATTATTCATATTATAGAATACTATACTGATAAACATTAGAGCATGCACAGACTCATTTCGAAATCAAGAAAGAGCACGCATCTTGATAAATTATTGTGCTCTAATCAGATAGTTTGAATTTAGTTTTCAAGGCCTTTAGGCATCTCAGGCTGAGACCAGATGGATGAATGTGGAATGGTTGGTGGAGTGAAGAAAGTGGGAGGAAACTGGAGAACCCCGAGTAAACCCGCGCACAAGGTGTTTGTTGACCACAAAGCCCACATGGCACGAGGAGAGTTTGAATCGACGAACCCAAGCGCCAGACTGAGCGCTCTAGCCATTGAGTCACTGCGGTCCGCTCTAATTAGGTACTGTTTGGGCCTTTTCTGATAATGAAAACACAGTTGATATAGCTTCGCCAACTTCACCTGGAGTCATTTAACAAAGTCAATAACGCAGCGGCAGTTTTGAGGATGGGATAAAAGCCAGCACAAAAATGTCTTTGAGCAACATTTTGATGTAATTCGAAAACTGTTGAGTAGAGATGGCCAGATCCGGATCCTCCAAATGGATCCGGATATCCTAAACTCTGATCTTCGGGGTTTCCGATATCCGGTCCAATGGATTCGTCCGATCGCAGATTCAAATACCAAGAATCTGGATTTCGTTATTATGATGCATCTGAAACTGCGTTGCCGGGATGGTAAATTATGAAACGCCCTGGCCAATACCTTCCCCATCCTCTGCCTACCTCATACAGGCCTGACCTAAAGAAAGAAAGAAGAGAGAGAATTGATTTTTTGAATTTTATTTGTGGCCTTTATGCATCTAAAGCTCAGGCTGGGATAGGGGAGGGGGAAAGATTCGGGAAGGTGACGACCAGGGCCTATGTTTAAGGTGCCACTCCAGCATCTGCCTGGTGTGAGTGAGGAAACTCCCAGGAAAAACCTCAGTCAGGATGGTCGACCACTTGGATCGAACTCACGACCTCCCGAATCTTTTGCCAACGCTCTACTACTACTTTTGCCAACTCTCGGTGAGAGAGAGAGAGAGAGAAATCTTTGTCTCTCTCTCTCTTTCCCTTTCCTTCTTCTTCCTTCTCTTCCGGAGAGAGAGGGGAGAGACGGAAAGAGAGAGAAGAAACGGAGAGAGATAGAGAGAGAAGAAGAAAGAGAGAGAGAGGGACCAGGATGAGGTAGGCGGAGCATGGGGAAGGTAATTTGCCAGGGCGTTTCGTAATTTACCACAATTAAAGCCAATTTAATTCAATCTATCTGAAACTCGAAAAATATATTTTATAAAGATAGTTGTGTAGTTGTTTGTTATTGCATTGGTCCAAAGTTAGTTGACAGAGACAATTTTAACGTCCTTTATTTTCTCTAAAATACATTATTTGTTTCTCAAAAGCAAATTACATAATCTAGAAAAGGCGTTTCGTATTTTTTTCCCCCTCGGTGCATGCTTAAAACGGAAGAGAGGAGGACATGTTTTTGGTTCTTCCCTTTTAACAGCGCAATATTTATTGCATGTGACTGAAAATGACATCACAAAGGAAAGGGTAGTTAATTTTGGCGATGGAGGAGGGTGCGGCTTCAAGAGACACGAGGTTCTGTCGATTATTTGTTTCCTTTTGCCACTCCGATATATATATATTAGTAACAGACTAGGTATGAGTGGTTTCAATGGCACTACTTTCGCAATTAATGTATAACTCAGCGATTTCTTCTCTCTTTCTAGATTCGGTTTTCCCTCTCTCCCCTCACAATACTTCAAAATTAAGAGTAAAAGAAACCAAATTAAGACATCGTTTGGTAGTCGAAAAAAAATCACCCCAAATTCGCACGAATTAGGAAAGACTATGATGATGTTTCGATGCCCTAGATATGTGAATATCCGAAACTCGGATCCAGACATCCTGATCCGGATATTCGCGGTTCCGGTTACCCAATATCTGGATTCGTTTGGTCATTCCTACTCCATAATCAACACTAGACTGATTATTATTATAGCGCAGTACGTCAAGTTTTCGAGCGGGTCTAGGCTTGGGATCAGGTGACCCTATTTAGGTCTCGTCAACCAGAAGACAAAATAGAGCATTTGATTATATCCTTGCGTTTGAGGGGTGACTGCGACCGGAGGTGTTACCCCCAGAGCACGAATATTACGAAACTGGAGCTCATTAAGTTCTCAAACCGGGTCAATCGGGTCAAGTTTTAAACCGGATCACCTATGTCCGGGTCACCAGAACTGACCTGGTATCAGCTCTGCCATACTACTTCTTCTATATAAGTTATAAAGTATTAATTTTTTAGAATTTTATAGGAATTCAGTATTTCAATATTCCGATATTGTAAGGTATGTTGATACTGTTCTGTATTTCGATATTATTGGTATTTCTAAACTTAGGTATTTTCGGTATTTCGGTATTATCTGCAAGATAAGATAAAATGAAGTGTATCGGCGGTAACAGCACCATGGCTTACGCCTGTAATACAGTATGGAAATTATACAAGTATATGCTCCAACAACCTCACACCCAGAAGAGGAAGTCGAAGACCTATACGAGGAGATATAGAAGATTTTGGATAGTAGCAAATCGCAGTACAAAATTGTAATGGGAGACTTCAATGCGAAAGTAGGAACTAAGCACAGCAGTGACACGAAAGTGGGAAACTTTGGATTTGGCAACAGAAACAAGAGAGGAGAGAAGTTAGTGGAATTCTCAGAAGCCAACAGACTGTTCATTTCCAATACATTTTTCAAGAAACGCTTCAGAGGAAGTGGACATGGAAAGGCTCAAATGGGACAAAAACGAAACAGACTACGCTCTATCGAATAAGAGGGAAATTCTGCAAGACGTATCTGTTCTGAACAGTTTCAAAGTCTCGAGTGATCGTAGGATGGTGAGATGTAAGCTGAAACTAAATACTAGACTTGAGAGAAAGAAGCTTATCAGAGAAAAACCGTCAGCTTTAGATCTGGAAAATCTAGGAAGAAGAAAATTGCATAAAAAGAATTGAGTACATAGAAATAAATTAAACCGTAAGGAAGTAAATAAAGAGGATGTACGAAGATATAACGAAAATCTTGTTAGAAATAGAATCGACGAAAACAAGAGCATGAAAAAAAAAACAGCAGCTCGTGATAGGGAAAAAGCAAATAACTGCAGTTAAGAGACCAGACGGGACCGTAACACGAAATAAGGAAGAAATTATAAACATATTTGAAAATTTCTACAGAGAATTGAACTACTCCGAGCAAGAAATAGGAAATGAAAACTCAGAATAAAATGATGTAGAAGTCCGAGAAGTAATGAAGAAAGAAGTGGATAAAGTACTTCGAGGGATGAATAATGGAAAATCGCTAGGAAAAGATGGACTACAGCAGAGATGTTTAAATGGGGAGGTAAAAACATGCAATAGGAACTTGCTAAACTATTCTCGATGTGCCTGAGGAAGAGAGAAATACCATCAAGTTGGAATAATGCCCGTATCATTTTGTTGTGCAAGAAAGGGGACAAAAAACGCATTGAAAACTACAGACCAATTAGTTTACTGTCAGTTCTATACAAAATGTTCACCAAAGTTATTTTGAATCGTATTGATAGAGAATTAAATTTTAATCAGGAAGGGAACAAGCCGGATTTCGTCGTGGATTTAGCACAATGGACCACTTACAAACATTGAATGAAGTTATGGAAAGGATTAATGAATATGAACTTCCACTATGTTTGGGATTCATAGATTTCGAAAAAGCTTTCGATTCGGTCTCCTTGGTAGAAGTACTTAAATCACTTGAACATCAAGGCATCGAAAGTGCATACATCAAGTTACTGCGAAACATTTACTCTACTGCCACATCCGTCATTAGACTACATCAAGAAAGTGAAAAATTTTAAGTTGGAAAAGGAGATTCATTATCTCCAAAACTGTTTTGTGCGGTCCTGGAGAGAGTGTTCCAAAATTTAAACTGGTATGAAGTTGGAATAAAAATTAATGGCGAATATCTTCATCACCTATGGTTCGCTGATGATATAGTCCTGTTTGCTTCAAGTGTAGAAGAACTACAAACCAGAATGGAAGCACTTAGTAACGAGAGTTCGAAAATAGGCCTTAAAATGAATTTAACTAAAAGAAAAGTAATGTACAACCAACATGCTGCAAAGAAGGAAGTGATGATTAACGGAGAGACAATAGGCATAGTTGTTGAGTATCTTTACCTAGGCTAGCTTAAAACATCGAATGTCAAGTTGACTGATGAAATAAACAGAAGATGTAAAATGGCGTGGAGTTCGTTTGAAAGACTACACTTTATTTTCAAAAGCAAACTACCAATGTGTCTGAAGCGTAAAGTTTATAATCAATGTGTCTTATCCGTGATGATGTACGGCTGCGAAACTTGGACATTGAATGCGCAGACGACTCAAAGATTGAGAGTCACACAAAGGGAAATGGAGAGATGCATGCTAGGAATAACCAGGAGGGACAAGAAGACAAATGAATGGATTCGCTCACAAACAAAGGTAGAGAATGTAATCAAGATTGCGAAGAAGATGAAGTGGAGATGAACCGGTCACATAGCTAGAGGAACAGATGGAAGGTGCCTACAAATGTCGTACTACAGTGGTTTCCTAGAGAAAAGAAACAATCGAGGCGACATCCAAATGTAAGATTGGTAGATGAAATCAAGCGTTTTTCGGGAGCTACATGGATGAGCATAGCAGCAGACCGAGATATGTGGAAAGAAAAGGAGGAGGCCTTCATCCAGCAGTGGATAGAAAACAGCTTAATATGACTATATATATGTATACATACATATAAAAGCTGCATGTAAAAGGTGTCCAGAAAACACTTACTGGTGTAACTGGCCAGTATAACAATTATTAAAACTTAAGATGTACAAAGTCTTTAGCATAAGTTAAAAACCTGCAGGATGTAAATGGTCCTTCACAAAATAAAACAATTGTAATCCAAGGTGCGTAAATATGAAACCGGAATTTGTGCATAGACCGCGTTAGCTGTCACTGTGCTGATAACGATTTGAAACTCACAACCAGACAAGTTTCATGTCATAGTGTAGTGTTTAATAGCGTTGAACATGGCGCAATTTGTACCTATAAACTACGATGTGCGGACAGCATTGATTTTTTGTTACCGTTTGAAGAAGACTGCTGCAAAATCGCATCGCATGGTTGTCGAAGCTTACGGTGTCGAAGCTTACCATGCTCTTGGTACGTCACAGTGCTATACGTGGTTTACAAAATTTAAAAGTGGCGATTTTGACGTGAGAAACGAAGAACGTGGAAGACCACCGAAAAAGTTTTCAAATACGAATGAATGGGATCATATATACCACATTCATCATTGTAACCCTGGTTGATCATCTCATCTATCTTCTCCTCAGTATGCAAATGATCGCTTAGATCTGCTAATAATTCTAATGGGTCGGTTGAAAGAGGATTAAATTTGAATTTTCCTTTCCTAGCTCTCCTCGATTTGTGATATAATCTTCGTTTCCTGTTAGACCCTCTACCAGCTTCTCTAGGAGTTGGTCCTTGCTTTTCCTTTCGGCATTTTCTCCCACGTTTCTGCTTCATTTTTTGATCTTGTTTGGCCGCATTCTTGCTGATGATTCCTCTTTGTTCGTTACGAATTCTCAATTCTTTCCTCATAGCACGCTTCTTTCCTTTGGTCTCTCGACGAGGTTTCTTACTTAGGCTACGTCCATTCAAATTTGTATCTAGAATACTTTCCTGTTGTTCATTGTAGTTGACGTTTACATTTACAATTGTTACCCTCATCTTGTCCTGAGTCTTATTCCTCATCGGAGTATCTTCACTTTCTCTTTGACGATCCACTTCTTCAAACATTACTTTCCTTACATTCATCGCTGTTTCCTTGTCTTCAAGGGTTGGAAATGTGATTTCGCTTTCCATCTGCTCAGCCGGAGTGGTTCTGGTTACTTGTGAATCCTGAATTTTCGTATGCTCATTATGTTCTTCCAAATTGAAACATTGGATTTGCTCTTCCAGTAATTTGCTCCTCTCTCCTTGTTTGTTCTGGGTGATTGACATCTCATTTGTTCTACACGTATCGTTGTTAGATAATGGAGTACCTGCTGGTCTTGGTGATTCAACTTTGTTAGATTTTATGGTGTTCAAACGCGAACTCATGCACGTGTGACATTCCCAAAAGATAAAATGATCATTGTCGTTAACCGTCAAATTATGTTGAAGTTCCCACTGTTGTTCCGTGAGATCAGTACACAGGAGATGAAACCACTTATCGCATGTTCGGCATTGCACAGAGCGGTCATCCCACCGGAATGAACTACAACAAACTGGTATTTCTTCTGGATTAATCCATTCTGAACCATTCATGCTCTTTCTCATCGTTCTGTTACCGCTTTTTCTAGAATTTTTGCTTGACATCCCATTTGACTTTTCTGCACTACGCTCTTCTTCAGTTTTAACCATACGTGCTTCTAGCCTTTCAACTTGTACCAACTTTGTGTTTTGGACGAATTTCTGGTTTCATTTTTTGACGTGCTTTCTCCAATTTCTGTCTTAATGATTGCGCTAACTCCTGGTTGGTTAGACCCTTCTTTACATTCTCAGTTACTTCCTCGATGTTAGTCTGAATCAGGTCAGTAGCAGCTTTCAAAGTTTCCTCTTTGATATCGATAAGACCTTGGGCAATCTTCCTTTCGGTACTGGTACGGTTCTCCTTGCATACTTCTTCAATTTTATCCATCCGTGCTTCTAATCTTTTCACTTGTGCTGAAGTCTCCTTACGGACCAGATTAATTTCTTCCTTTATTCCTTGCATTTCTTGTCGCACTTCCTTACTTGTTTGATCAATTTTTGTGTTAACTTGATCAACCTTTTCTCCCATTTCTTGTCGCACTTCTTTACTTCCTTGATCGATCTTTTCTCCCATTTCTTGTCGCACTTCCTTATTTCCTTGTTCAATTATTCTTCCCATTTCTTCTAATTTTTGCAATAACTGCAATAACACATTGTTGTCCGGATCCTTCACCGACTTCATCTCTGTTGCTCCTTTCTTCTCACATCTCTGACACTTCTTTAACCTATAAATGTCTTCACCCTCTTCTGCTATTAATTCAAGTCCTGGATCATTGGCGAGGCAAGACACGTGAAATTGAGAGTGGCAATTATCACACTGCACCAGTTTCTCATCTAGTAATACTTTGTTACAACATTCCATAATTATTTCTATTATCTCACTTTCCACACTTACTGAACTCATAAGATAAGATAAGATAAAATTAATTGTATGGGCGGTAACAACACTACTTACGCCCGTCTCGATACGGGGGAAGCCCCTTATCTTTGTCACGTCTAAAAATAGCTGTTAACTAAAATGATAAAAGCATATAAAAGCTGAAGATCTAAGCTCTTCAGAAAAATAAAATCGTAGTAAAAACTAAAGATGTATATGGTCTTTAGCAGAAAAGGTAAAAACGTGAAGGCTGTAAATAGGCCTTCACAATAATAAAATAATACTACATAAAGCTCAACAGCTATGGGACATAATCATCTCAGAGAGACGGAGATAAACCTGTCTCACGAACATACCTAATAACGCTTCGCAACATACCTGGTGCATCCCCTAACAATGACACCATGTTATTGGGGATGTTATAACGTTGTCTGAGATGATTATATCCGGGACAATCTAAAAGCACGTGACGATTACTTAAAACCACATTGCAATTATGATAACGTGGTGGATCCAATCGTCGTAACAGATATCCGTGTGTTAGGCGACTGCGGCCTATCCGTAGGCGACATAAAAGGACTTCTTCTAGCCTACTATCTCGGCAAGATGATTTCCATGGAGCAACAGTTACCTTAATTTCTTTCAATTTATTCACAGCTACGTCATCCCATCGTCGCTGCCATTCATTCCGAGTAACTTGCTTATAATATATCATCATGTCCTGAAATGGGACATGTGGAATATCAATGTTAGCTCCTAAAGAGGCCTCACGAGCAGCTTCGTCTGCCAATTCATTGCCATGGATACCAACATGACTTGGTATCCACAAAAAGACAACCTCACCACCGGCAGAGCCGATGGCGTGTGTCTTACAGAGAATATCTTGCACGAGCGGATGCTTCGAATACATATTGTCGAGGCTTTGAACAACACTCTTCGAATCTGTACAAACAAGGATGCGGTTGAAACCATGAACAAGACTAAAATCCAAAGCCTTTAAAAGAGCATATAGCTCAGCAGTAAAAATACTGGCTTTGGGATTAAG